>SOPF01027936.1:169939-231037 GCA_012979155.1 Hypericum perforatum
GAATAAAAGTAGTGCAGCAGATTACACCTATCCTATCTATTTTCACAACACCTCTCTGATGAATTCTATAGATGATACGACATGCTTCTGCAATTGGTGAAACCGGAATGCTCATTGTTGACACAGTGGTGAGCAAGATATCATTTCTCCCTCTATATTGGTCAACTTACAGGTGTTGTTTCTGCAAAGTTTTTATTTGGGATGCACATCTTAATTTTTGACTTGGTGCAGGTCCCAGGTGGGCCTGCAGACTCGAAGTTGGAGGCAGGAGATATACTTGTCTCTGCTAATGGGGAAGTAAGTTGCTTAGACTGCCTCTTCTTAGATGCTACACATCGCCGTGCATTGTGCTGTGTGGTTGGCTCTAGTAATTTGATGAGTTCAGATTACTGAGACTGGTCATTTGCTAGGTTACTACTCATTTCTTGAAATTGGAGAGACTGCTTGATGGCAATGTTGGTAAGCAAATTGAAGTGCAGATTGAAAGGGGTGGGACATCCATGAATGTAAACATAAAGGTGAAACATTTATTATTTTAAACTTGCTACACATTTGTGTAGTGGAATTTCCTGATTCATCCTATCGTTGCTTCTGCTTTAATATCCCGTTTTACATCTTACCCAAGCAGGGATGATCTTGATATTAGATAGTTCTGGAACTTTTTTGCTTCTTTCATGTTGGATTTTTTCCAACATCAGAGCTGAGAGACTTTAACTTTGATATCTTGTTTCAAACAAGTACGAGAAGATGGTTGATGCTTTTGAGAAATATGATAAATGATTGATGTTGTCATTGAACTTGTTATATGTTTCCCTCTCTTCAGGTATAAGAACTACAACATTATGGCCACTCTTATGCTGATCTTGCTACAATTCACTTATGAATTATCATCTCTCATCCTTTTAGAATCTAATGGTAGAATACAACTTTGAAGGACTTCTTGGATTCTTTTTCTTGATCTGACCAGTGTCAGTCTGAAAGCATGTTTAGTTAGGCTAATTGGACTCAATTGCTAGTCGCCATACCATTCATCTCTGGACAAAATTAAGTTAGCTTAAGCTCAACTAACTGACTAAATTGTCTTAAAGAATTGCTTTTAAGGTTATTAAATATTCCTCAGCTATTTTTTTTCCAGGTTCAGAATTTATATTCCATAACTCCGGACCATTTCTTAGAAGTGGGTGGTGCTGTGATACACCCCCTGTCTTATCACCAGGTATTACTGATCTGTTTTGCACTTTTCTGAGTTAGATTGTTCACTTTGATTTTTTATCGCTTCCTTAACATCTGAGAGTTTTCAACTTGGGCGTTGGACAGGCAAAAAACTTCAGGAACCGGTGCGGTCTCATCTATGTTGCAGATCCAGGGTAATCATGTGATAATATACTGTTTTCAATTACCTTTAGGAATTGCTTAATAATGCTGAGTTTGAGATATTTAAGAACAGTGTTTGTTTTGCTCCTCATTTGAGAAAGTGAATCTGCTCAGTGTGCTGGCTGTCTGCTGTCACGTGAGTTCTTATCGCATTACATGTTGACACGTAAGAGCTGAGATCCAATGTGATAACTCCCGTTAACCATAATTTGTTGTGAAAAAAAAATTATCTTCAGAGCTCAGAACAAGGGCCATTGAGGATTTATGTAAAAGCGGTTTGCCACTGGCCTTTCTAAATTTTTTGACTGGTATGCTGCTAGGATTTGTAAAGGATGCTGCTAGGATTAAAATTTATATTTCAAATGATTTTTGTAACTCTCACCCTTCGGTTGCTCTACCTCATTTTATGCAGATATATGCTAAATAAGGCTTCCGTCCCTCGACATGCCATCATTAAGAAGATTTCAGGTGTACAAGTATCAAGCCTCGGTGATTTAATCTCAGTTCTATCAAAGCTTCCTAAAGGTGTACGAGTTCCTTTAGAGTATAGAAGTTCCAAGTATCCTCACAGGAAGAAGGTTTGTAATTGTTGATAATCGCTATGCCTAATCTGGCCCGGGCTTCCTTCTTTCTATGTATACAGTCTGTTTCATGATTACATGCTCTTCATCATTGTAATTGATCCTTCTTCTTCTGTACTTGTCCTGTTGTGACTGATAAATTCCATCAACGGAAAAAGAAAAACGAAAAAATTATCAAGAAATGGGAGCTAACTATATATTGAATACCCTGGAAAATTTTGTACATGTCCAAGTTTTTCCTACTGTAGTGGTTATTAACTCTTTTAAATCTGCAGTTTGCCTTGGTTATGATTGATCAGCATGAGTGGTTTGATGCTCCCAAGGTGTATAGACGTGATGATGATTCTGGTTTATGGAGATCAACTCCTGCTTTTCAACAGCAATCCAACCAAATGTTATCCACGGATGATCCAAGAGATCAAAGTTCTCAAGTAGATGATGAATCTGCTTTTGTAGAATGTATGCATGAAACTAATGGTAAGAAGTCCACTAGTAATTTTGATAATAACTTGGGAGGCACTTGCATGCCCAATTTCAACCAAGAACTTGCAATGGAGGAAAGGAAACAACGAGGTTGGTTTTCTAACATGGCCAATTTTCCTGGATTTTTTCTTTCTCTGATATGAGGAAACTAAATTGGAGGGTACAATTGTCTCAGGGGAAGTAACACCAGCTACAACCAAGTCTTCTTTTGTTGAAAGTCTCGTCGAGCCAGCTCTAGTAAATTTAAAGGTATTTTCATGATGATATCTTGGCTTCTTAACATTTTTTGAAATCATTATCCTTATTTCTGTTGGTACATTGTTGACTTGGTGATAAACAAGACTTAAATTTCAACTAACTTCATTGCACGAGGTGGTTATTTTAAAACCATCTTTATTTTATGATAGCTCATAGATTGCCAGGTCGGTGTTCGGATAGAATACATAGAAATTCTGGCAAGAGGTCTTTACGTTCATTTTCCATTCATTCTTTATCAGGTTGGGTCTTTGGTACAGTTCTTGTGGCTGTTTTTGGATATTGCTGATTCTAGGTGGGCTAGAGATTGTCTCATTGGTTGATTGCAATGGCTATCTAACGATCATGTCATTTTGCAAATCGAGCATCTGGCTTTAAGCCACCTGGTTATTGGGTCATTCAAGTTTGAATACCTTCTCATTTGCTGCTGTAGGCTTGGGCTTGGGTTTTCTCTTTTCATAGTTGTCAAGCGAATTGGGGAAGCGAATTGGGGGATGTTGATTTTGTAGGTGTGGGGATCTGTCAGCATTCAACCCGATGCCAATGTGCCATTAATTTAAAGCCTGCACCTTTAAAAGTAGGCTATAGAAATATACCTGCACCTTTAAAAGTGTGCCTTTACGAGTGTTGTTTACAGGAGAGAGTAAAGCCATTTTTTGTTTTCATAGTTTATTTTTTTTTTCTTCTTGTCAGATGAAAAAAGTCGGTCTTTTTCGACTGGTCCAGTGGTTGGAAATAGTGAAATGGAAGTATGCCGGTTAAGGTTTTACTATGGTACTGTTTGTGTTTGTGTTATACTGATCACTGAAAAATTAGGCTTTTCTTCCATGTACGTAAAACCTTTCTGCCATGTACTTAAAACTCATTATTCCATTTACTGCCCCTAAAGGGGTAGGCTCAGGCACGGAGTAATTACATGACGTCGGTGCCCTTACAATAACTGTGTTAAAACGAGAATAGATTGTCTTGTACAGTGTCATACCAGTGTTTCTTTTCGTCACTTATGTTCTATTATACCGTCTACTGCTTTGTTTACTAATGTAGTCATGACCTTTTGACTTCGGCGAATCGGTTAACTACATATTAGGCTTGGCAGTATTAAAAAGTTGGGAAAGTACAATTTTAGTACCTGTGGTTTCACAGTTTTTGACATATGATCCTATTGTTATAAAATGACCAAACTAGTCTTGATGTTATCATCCCCGTTTCACTTTTAGGCTCGGATGGCTTCTCGAGCCAAAATTCACTCTGACAACTCACATTGCACCTGAGCTCAAAACGACATAGTTTTGAGGTTTGGAGTCAATTTTGGCTCGGGAAGCCACCCGAGCCTAAAAGTGAAACGAGGATGCTAACATCAGGACTCGTTTGGTCATTTTATAACGATAGGATCATATGTCAAAAACCGTGAAACCACAAGTACTAAAATTGTACTTTTCCCTAAAAAGTTTGATATGTACTGAGAAAAGCTGAAAAGGAATTTGTTCTATGGATTAATGTTTCTTGTTAGAGCATGTTAGCAAATCTCACATTTGATGATTTGATTATGAGGTGATTGATTAGGTTCCTGATGACATCTATGCAGAAACTTTCTAACTGTGACCGATCAATATGCATGTTTTTTGTCGGTTCATGTTATCAAGTCTCTTATCCAAGTCAATTTTGAGACAATTCCTTTGTTTTTTCACAGCATTTATATTCTCAAATTGCAGGTTAATGTGCCAAAATCCTGCATGATTGATGGCCTTCGCTCTGAATATGAGTCTGGGACTGGTGTTGTTATTCATCATTCTCCCGGATTTGGATTGATTGCAGTGGACAGGGGCACAGTTGCGACATGTGCGTGCGACGTGATGCTCTCTTTTGCAGCCTATCCAATTGAAATACCTGGGGAGGTAAATATATAACCACAGAAACTTCTCTCTCAATTCAATAATATGGTCACATATAAAATTTTCTTGCAGGTTGTTTTTCTTCATCCCCTTTCCAACTTTGCTCTTGTCGCTTATGATGCTTCTGCTTTAGGAACTGGTGGTTCTTCATATGTTAAGGCTGCTGTCTTGCTTCCTGGTAAGTTTTGCTTTTCCTATTTTTCAACTCAACCACTTAATATTGTCGTTGACCATGTTGTGCCTGTCAACCTATTGATTGGGTTCTTTAATTTCCATGATGTTGAGTTTGTTCATTGTTGACATACTAAAAAAAACGGAATAAAATTATGACATTCAGGAGTTTTTCGTCATTTTAAGCAGCCCATCACATCTCCATCTTGATCCTGGACCATTAGCTCACTCATGTACAGTTAGCACTCCTCTCATATATGAGTTTTCACGTCTAGGCCTGAAACTGCCTCAAATTAACAAAGTGCATGGACCAAACAATGGCGAAAGGAATGGCCGTCTCTTTTTTTTCCTTTGCGGTTACTACAAAAACCAGCCCCAGATTCCTCCTTCGCATCCTTACTGCCATCCATACAATTTGCTATTTATCATAAGCCATCACCCATAAGTGGCTTTCCCAGGTGCGGAAATAAGTAAAATCTGGCTCTTACTCTTCCTTACACATATGGCATCTATTAACAACAACAAAACAACAATGCCGAGTCTCTTACGATTTTCATAGCTAAGAATTCTACACTAAGTTGCTTCCCATACAAAAACAAGATACCTTTGGTGGAGCTCCACTTTTGAAGATCACTCTCCAAGGTATTGATCCTTAGTCTTATTCCAGGGTAGGGCTAATATGATGATTCTTTTATCAACTTTCTTGCATGATAAATCCCATCTGTAGCTCCTTCCCGCACCTAGTTATCCTCTCCCCTCTCCTTACACTAATAGCATAAACCTCCCAACACTGTAATGTACTCCACCTCCAAATCTTGGTAATTTCTCACAAACGTGGTTTTCCACCTTGTCCCACAATCGCCTCTCAAAACAATCTCCACTACCATCTCTTTATTACAAGCTAGTGAAAATAACTGTGGATTTTTAACAGGGCTTTCATTGCACCTAACATCATGTAAAATATCCTACTTCCGCGATCTTTATTGTCTAAATGAAGCAGATCTTGGACACATATTTTCATCATAACTAGCTATATGTGAGCCTCATAGTTTCTTGGTTGGAATGTTCAAAATCTTTTTCTCATTTCAAGCACGTTTACTTTCATGCACATCTTATATTTTATAAAATATTCAATTAATTTCATTGACAGCCATATCAAGTGCTAAACTGATTTCCAATTAATACTCACCCTTTTCTGACAGAACCTGCATTAAGTTCTGGTGATCATGTATATCTTATTGGTTTGAGTAGAAGTTTGCGTGCGGCGTCCAGGATATCTGCTGTCACCAATCCTTGCTGTCCTTTAATTACCACCCCTGAAACTAGTCCATGCTTCAGAGCAATAAATATGGAAGTAATTGAACTTGACTCTGGTAAAGAGACACTATTACCCAAAATTTCTTTTCATTTTTGGTTCTAGACATCCTAACATTACACTTGGTTTCAGATTTTGGAAGTAAATTCAATGGGGTACTATGTAATGGTGATGGGATAGTACAAGCTCTATGGGGACGCTTCTCATTTAAGGTATTGCAAACCATTTTTTTGTTGCATTCGTTCACAGAATATAACTAACTCTGGTTTTCCTGTGCAGGTGAAATCTGGTGACAGATCTTCCTATGTCAAAGGTATCCCAATCTACATAATCAGCCAAACACTTGACAAAATATTAACTTCTAGTGCGAAAGGAGCATCTCTTCTTGTGAGCGGCATCAGAAAGCACATGCCACTTGTTAGGATCCTTGAGGTTGAATTTCGTGCCATGTTACTTTCGGAGGCACGAAGCTATGGTTTACATGAAAACTGGGTTCAAGTAGGTGCTCTTTGCTGTATAATCTTCTCTCTGTTCCTTTTGATGTTCAATTTTGATGGACCACCATACTATCTCACGTTTGATAATCTACTAATTGAGTAAGCCCAATGTGTAAGGTGGAGATGGAGTCACTGGAGCGTCTTCTATATTTTTGGTTAGGAGCAAGGAGATAGTGGGTGGCTGCTTATTTTACTATGTTAATTGTGTGGGTTGAGGGGAAGAATGCAAGGGAATTTCTTTGAAATTATTTCCCTGTTTACCATAGAAGATATAGATACCAATTTTGCTTGGTTTTCCTGGGGAATAAATACAAGAGAACGACCTGAGAGCATAGATCCTCGTATTGTGGTTAGTAACTGTTCCAGGATTGTTTGCTTACATACATTTTAACTACTACTTGGCACTTGCTATTTAGTTCAGGCTCTTTTCAAGAAAGATCCAATGAGAAGACAAGTCCTATGTGTTAAACACTGTTTTGCTGGATCTGAAGCTGAAGGTCTGCTTGAAGGAGGTGACATGCTCTTGGCCATCAACCATGAGCCAGTTACTAGCTTTCGAGAAATAGAAGATGCTTGCCTGGCATTGGAAAATAATGGCAGCAAAAATCAAAAGTTTAGCCTAACACTATTTCGGGAGGTGAGCAGATCTGAAATGTCTGGATAGTATGGGAATTTTCATATCCTACCCAAAACCTTAAGGTTGTGTGAAAATAGATAGAAGTGATATAAATGGATGTGATCTGCTGCACTATATTATTCATCTCATTAAGAGGTACTTATAGAATGAGAATACAAGTGAAGTGAGAAGGGAAGAATATAGCCGTTGCAAGACAAGCAACGGCTCCTTACATCAAAGGGATACCTAGGGAACATAAACTAATCTACTTTACACATAAGCATGGGTTCTAATATAATTAACCTAGGTAAAGCCTAAAGCACTAACTAGGAAAAAACAACAAGTAGCACACTAACTAATAAACTAACTTAGCAAGTCATAAATTATTCAACAGGTTGTGAGTAGGTGGATCCTCCCGCCTTATAAACCAACCCATCCCACTTGCAACTTTTGATGTGGGACACTCTCCAACACGCCCCCTCAAATGAAGTCCATCGGGCTGAAGTTTGCATGGGCTTAACACTGCCTCTCGTGCTTTCAAACGGGGTCGTGCGAGCATATGGGCCCATGGGCTCGTTAGAGCAATTGACTCTGATATAGGAGTTTCCATATCCTACCCAAAACCTTAAGGTTGTGAGTAGGTGGATCTTCCCATCTTATAAACCAACCCATCCCACTTGCAACTTTCGATGTGAGACACTCTCCAACAAATAGACCTTTACTATTTTTCATTTTCAGTTGAAATAGCATTCCTTTCTTCCATTTAGGTGCTGGTGTGTCTTTCTGCATTTATTATTCTATTCGGATCCATATGGTGTTTAACGTTTGTATCAGGGGCGTGAAATTGAGCTGCAAGTTGGCACAAATGTCAGAGATGGAAATGGAACAACAAGGTTGCTCCATTGGTCTGGCTCTGTTCTTCATGAAACTCATTTAGCTGTTCGTGCTTCAGGATTCCTTCCCAAAGAAGGCCATGGAGTATACGTGTCAAGGTCAGTGTTATGGTAAAGAAGACTGTAAGTAAGACATTGTGTTCAATTTGAATGCTTAGTACCAGTCCTTTGGAGAGCAGAAAGTTGTGCAGGAGTCCTTTCAAATTAAAATGTGCAACCATCCTTCTGCTAATATACTGATGTGATGTTCTACTCCCGGTGTTACTTAACTTCTTGGAGAGAATGTAAATCGGACGATTTCATGGGTCATAGATAAAATTTACAAGCGACTACCGCGCAAAACACCATTTATGCATCAACTCAAAAAAAGGAAACTCTCTTAATGTTAGGATAATTTAAAGAAATTAAGCAATAAGGCTTCTTTTGGCATCTATTCATTATATTCCATGTACAATAAGATGATTGCATCCTTGAAGGGATAGATTAAAGTATCTAGTGGGTGCTTTGTACGGAAAATTGTTAGATTTTTTGGTGGTGTAGGGACAATTGTTAGATTGTTACTTGTTATCTGATATTGCCTCACGACTAGCAATTTATTTAGTAATGGATGCTTATGGGCGTTTGAAATTGAATAAGAATTGTGTCCAGTGGAGAGAGGCATAGCTGCTGTAGTTCAAACAATATTTTTCCCGAAAACTATCATATTTTGACCATTGTAGTGTGACTCATTTGTAATCCATTTTAATCCTTAAGTATTGTTGTTTGATGTTACAAATGGGTCCCGTCATGTAGAATGTATTAGGTAACATCAATTTGTTGAAGCTTTACTGGGATCCTAATAAGACGATGAAAAGTGTTCCGAATGAAAGAAGTGCATCTTTGTTAACAGAATAGATGATTGCGGTGCATGGCAGATGTGCCCCATACATGATAATCGTTGCTCTGTGGTTATCATGTCCATAACCGGAATTTAGGCCTCCTAGAGTGCGACATCATCCCAGATGCGACCTCGGTCAGATGGATTAGTCCATAGTTTTTGTTATTCATGACTTATCTTTCTATTTTCAAGCCTCCTGGCAAGCCAAATTAAGTTATTGTCGTTTCTGTTCGGTTCTTACTTTTTGAGGATACTAGGTTTGCAACATGTGAAATTTGCTCCCAACGATGCTGCTGCTTTTGATTTTAGTCTTCCTGACTGTATTTGGAACCTGTTGTTACCGTAGCACGTCCCCATGAACTCCTCCTCGTAGATATGGTTTATATTCTTCGTGCTGGATTGTGGAAGTGAATGGAAAACAAACCCCTACCTTGGATGATTTTATCGATGTCATCAAGGTAAAAGAACTTCTCCTTGCCATTCTCATATTCATAAGCAATAGATGAGTACCACCAGCATGTGCGCATGCTTTCAATTGTTGCAGCTTATCTCGTAATTAGTATTAAATGCTGTTGAGTAGGATATGAATAAGGCTAATGAATTATGATCTGCACGCTTAGAAGGGGTGGATCTCCGCTGATAGATCTTGTCACTCGTGGCATCTTTCAGGATCTAGGACATGAAGAGGTTGTCCGTTTGCGGACTATTAACCTGCAGAGGAAGCTAAAAGTGCTGACACTGAAGCAGGATTTGCACTACTGGCCAACATGGGAGCTGAGACTTGATTCAAACACCGGAAGGTGGTGTAGGAAGACATTTTAAGGCATAAAAATTCCAGCGAACGACTAACCAAACATCTCCGATTCACTTCCGTCCTTACTTCCTTTCGAACTATACCAGTTAACCACACTCTGTTCATACCCACTCGAGAAATGTTAAGGTAATATTGGATTGTTGGTCCTTGAAAGTTCATTCTTGAACCTGTCAATGATGAAGCTCTTGGTTTTACATTGATGTTTAATTGATATGGATATTAATGGAAGAGAAGAGAAGAAGAGTGATAAATTATATACAGAAGGAATATAAAATATTGTGTACAATCTTCAAGATGTTCGCTGTAGTCTCGTTCTATCTATTAATAGTTCAACATTTAGTAACCGTTTCACACTCCTGCATAATTCTCCCGCCATGAACTCGGCCTTTCCATTTTAGTCAACAAGTACACGACTAGTCGTTCGCTGTATCTTCTAGTTCTAAAAGTTGTGTTCTCTTTTGTTGGTAACAAGCCTCCTCCGCTGAAAATATTCTTTCTCCTCGCGAATACTCATCATTTGAGGCATTTTTTATAAGTAAATTTTTTTTAGACAAGTATTAATCTCTTACATATTTATATCTCTTTGTGTCGTCGTGCTACATATTTGTTAGTTCATCATTCAAAGCTTTGACTACATGAAATTGAGCGCACGCAACAGAGTAATCTTTCCATGTAACTTCAGATTAATCCGGTAGCTGATGGTAAACTGAGCTCCATCACTAAGAGAGACCCTAAACGTTTCAATATCTCGCGCCACACATTTCTGTCAAAATTATGTCCCTTTCTGACATAAAGTCTCCAGAAGTTCATGTAAGTTGCTTACATGATCGAAGATTCCAATACATACATATTAATAACCACCACGATTATTGTGTCTTTCCCAACTAAATTCAGGGGGTTCTCAATATTTTCGGGTACGAAAAAATAGTAAAACGGTGAATTTAGATATTTGATTGAATTTTTATCGAGTTATTTGAAGAAATATTCGAAATATCTAAATGACACTTTATTTAATATGAATAATTTTAGATGATGTTTGATTTGAATTAAATCACAGTCGACATACTGTTTAATAAACTAAATAGTCGGACAATCTCTATCCGAAAATCAAAAAATGCATTTTTCAGATAGTTAAAATTCGAATACCATTTGCAACGGTTAGTTTCCCTCTTAACTGAACTTTATTTAATTCTTACATGTAACCAACGAAAATTGTACTTCTCGCAAAAGAAAAATTGTACTGATAATGTTGAAGCTAAATACTGGACAGAATTCGAACGAAAAAAATGGGCAAATTATTCCCTAATCCCTGATCTTAATCGAATTCTCCTATGGATCTCTTTTTTCTCATAAATTATTTAGTCATCCCTATATTTTGAAAAAATATTGGTCTCGGGTCTCTGGTTGACTTCAGCACCCATTTTTTTCATTTTTTTATCATGTAAAATGACTATTTTATCCTTTAGAAAAAGACAAAAATAAGATGAAATTTGTCATTTTGTGAAGGATAAAATATTCATTTCACATGACAAAAAATTTAAAAAAGAGATTTATTTGGTCGATGGGGACCCTAGACAAATATTTTTAAATAGAACATGGATAGATTACTCATTTATGAGAAAAAAGAGATCCGATAGGAGAATTATATTAAATCTATAGGCTAGATAGTAATTTGCCCAAAAAAATTAGTGGACAGAAGAAAGTACTGTTTCTGGGAAGCCTGTCCAAAATGTGCAAAACTGGACAAAGTAGAAAACACAAATGTGGCCAACGTGCCTCACATCTGCAAAAAGTTACGGATATGTGTGCATTCGATATGAACCGTTAGATTATATGTATATAATTAATTTAGATCGTCAAATAAGAAATAAATTATATAATAATTGAATAATCTAGATCAATTGTATGTATACATACTATTTAACAATTTGGATGGCGTAAATACATATTTAACATTAACTTCCCTCCTCTGCTCAACCCCAACTCCTCCCTCCTCCTCCATTCTCACTCCCCCATATCAATTAAAGCTTTTAAAAAAAATTACAATTATCTTTAAAACCCTAATTTCATTTTAATTGGATAATCCAAACTTAGGTGAAGCGATTAACAAGTAGAGAGAGAGGGAAATGGGGGACCCACTTGCTGCGGGGGAGAGGGACGAGGAAAGGCAGGAGCTTTGCATGGAGATCGACCCGCTTCCGCTCCGGGAGAGCTCGGCCACCGTGGAGGACTGGCGTCGGGCGCTCGACAAGGTGGTCCCGGCCGTCGCCGTTCTCCGGACCACCGCCTGCCGTGCCTTCGACACCGAGCCCGCCTCCTCCAGCTACGCCACCGGCTTCGTCGTCGACAAACGCCGCGGCTTCATCCTCACCAACCGCCACGTCGTCAAGCCCGGTACTGAGCTTCGGGATCCCGTTTCTTCCTCTACTGGAAAACAAGTGATTTGACTAGAGTGGAAAATTAGCGAGACAAACGGATCCTTAGTTAAAATGTGCGAACTTTGTAATAACAGGAGCTAGTTGGAGGCAAAAAAGTTCATATTTTGAATATAAACTAATTGCGATTGGGTTTACCGCAAAAGGGTTTTACTGATGCAGGCGGTCAAGTAGTAGCCATCAAAATGATGATTAGCTAAGAAGCTGGGTTGTGGATAAAACGTTCATTTATAGTATGCACTCAGTACTTGTATTTGTACTTATTCGTATCTGTGCACAGGGGCTTGCCCCCTCCATTTCCACCAAAAAAAAAAACTAGTGGTTTCTGTTCAGATATGCCATTTTGGAAGGATGTCTGAAGTATATGCAGGGGGAATGGGAAGACTTGCTTCTTTTTATCTCTCTGAAATTTACTTGGAAGGAGATGGCATTCTTTTTGATTGCCAATGTGGTGGATGTTTCTGATTTTGTTTTTATTTTGCGTATTTTTCTAGGACCTGTGGTTGCAGAGGCTATGTTCTTGAACCGGGAAGAAATTCCCGTATACCCTATCTACAGAGATCCGGTAAGTGAGGCTTTACGCTACCTTGTTTTTTCTTTCTGGTTTAATTGCCTAAACACTGGCTTCAGGTGAATTATTTTTCCGAAGCCGTGTAAAAATGCTGGAAATTTGGTAGATGTGTTATTGGTACGAGCTCTGTTTTGAAGTGTTTGATGCTAAAGTTAGCATGAGCAGGCCATTTAGATGGATTTTTTGCTCCAACTTTCTGGCCGGTTCCAATGTACCTCTTGGTGGAATGGTATGGTTAGCTTGTGTGCGGTTGGAGATCACGAGTGTAATCACAGAAATGGTGTAAAAATCGGGGTAGTGCTGTATACATCTGACCCTCCCAAGACTCCACATTGTTGGAGCCTTGTCAAGTGGCACATTTAAGAAAAATATTGTTGTGTATGTTACAACTGGTAGTGTGCCCATCTCTGTGATTATGTTGAATATCCAAGCCTCAAATCTCAAAAGAAAAGGAGAAACTCTAGGAATTTTCTTCTTTAAGGAAAAATTAATTTCTAGACTAGTGTGTTATATCACCTTTAATACTCCTGCTTTAGCTGATCAAAGCAAATAATAAGAGTTTTAAATATTGACATGGTCATGGTTTAGGTTATAACCACTGAAGCATTTCAGTGATAATCTTGGTGTCTCTTGCTGAGTGCATGATTTTCTATTTCCACTTCTTTCTCACAGTAACCCATCATTGTCATTAATGGCCGATTCCTTTTTGACTCTTGATTAAACTTTTTGCAGGTTCATGATTTTGGCTTCTTTCGCTATGATCCTGCTGCAGTGCAATTCTTAAACTATGAGGAAATTCCTCTTGCTCCCGAGGCAGCTTCTGTTGGACTTGAGATCAGGGTTGTTGGTAATGATAGTGGCGAGAAGGTATAAAGTTGCATGACCGAATTTTATATGTTTCCTTCTAGCTTTGTCATTTATGTTTGTTGTGAATTATGCATAGTTACTATGACTAGCATGGGTATGTTATGTTGTTTTGTGTGATGCGTATACCCTTGTGTTCCTTTGCTATCAAATTGGTTCCCTAAGATTACTGGCCCGTGATAATTGGAATTTTTTTTAATTTCTCAACAAATCAATATTGATGCTGGGGGAATCAATATTATCTCCCGAGACAGATGTTTTTCATTCCTGATCGATCATATAGAGTAAAATTCCATGGTGGACATTGTCTAACCTCCTTGAGCCTGCCATGTCGATCTTTATTTTCATCTCTGTATCGGCATCTATGATTTCCTTTTCCCCCTTGGTTCTTCTCCCTAAGCAATGTGTTATTATTCCAGAATGGCGCTTCAGTAAGTTTTTTTTTCCCACTTAATTACCTTCTTGTTTGTTTCAAACTCTGTAGGTTTCAATCTTGGCCGGAACTCTAGCTCGTTTGGACAGGGATGCTCCTCATTACAAAAAGTATGTCTCACTGCCTTTACTTTGAATTTTGATTGTTCCTGTCACATTAAGTAAAAGCAAACAGGAAGCCATTTGTTTGGAGGTTTACAAGAAGCAATTATTTACAGTTGCAATTTGATGTCTACTTTTTGTATGCAAATATGAAGGTTGAAGCTTCGAAAACAGTTTGAAACTATGATCATCATATTATTAGTTTGTAACAATGATATCTATATACGCCAGTGTGAAATGGTGCTGATTATTTGAATTTGGTGTAGGGACGGGTATAACGACTTCAATACATTTTACATGCAAGTAAGTCCCTTGGTTCTGAATGCGTGTATCTCAAGACTAGCGCTATCTGTGTGAAGTGGTGTCTTCACAATCTCGATGGATTTTAGTAAATCTGATGAATTGAGGAATCTTTGATCATCATTTCTTCGGCCATGTTTCTCATTTTCTGGATTTTCTAAGTAATGGGAGTTTAGACAGCAACGAGAGCTTGTTTGCCTAGGTTGAAATAAACATAAGCAGAATTGTATAATTGACAGATCATCATATACCCAATGACCGCATTGTTAAGTCAAGTGGAAGGACCAATGTGATCTTTTCGGCAGTTCATCTGCTTGGGACTGTTGACATATTGGCTGGCAATTATTGGATCACTTGGTTTACAACATGGTGCATGGTTGCTTATTTCGACATGTTCTTAAGCGTAGTGACTTTCTTAGTCATTTGACAATCAGTTATCATATGGTTGCAGCCCATTTTGTATATTCGTTTTGGTTCCATATTTTAACTGAGTGTAGTGTATTCCATCTTTCTGTAGTTAATTGTCTTTTATCATGACTGCATGAGGTTGTTACAAAATTACAATACAGGGTCCCTTACTTCTTATAATGTTTGGTTCTACATAATTGCTTACTGAACGGATCAGTTTGCTAGATGTTTCTGCTGCTGCACGTCGTCAAACAAACCTTGCTTTTGTTATTCTACCTAAATCCTACTTTCCCTTTATCTAGGCAGCATCAGGTACTAAAGGCGGTTCAAGTGGCTCCCCAGTCATTGATTGCCAAGGCAGAGCTGTGGCTTTAAATGCGGGAAGCAAATCCTCGAGTGCTTCAGCATTTTTCTTACCATTGGAAAGGGTTAGTGGGTCATACTTCTAGATTTAATTTAGTTTCTTGAAGTGGATATCTTGCTTTAAGCCTTGGCTGGTGTTCATTTTGCTCATAGGTTTGCCGACCAGCCTTCTTGTATTTCACGTCCTGGTTGAAGCTTGACCTTATTGAAAATCATGAACATTGCATCTGAATTTTGATAGAACTTCTAAATCAAAATATTTGCAGGTTGTTAGAGCTTTGAGATATCTCCAAGAGGGAAGAGACACTTATGCAGATAAATGGGATGCGGTTTTTATCCCTCGTGGTACGCTTCAGGTTTGTTGTTGATGTAATCCTTTTAAAAGCTTCTGATGTGCTTCACTTGCCGCTTGCTTAAAAATTAAAATTCATTTTGGTTTTGCTGTTTGGAGATTGGACCTTATTGTTTCGCCTCTTATAAAGTTTGATAAGCTCCTCCAGTTGAATGACTTTTTTACATTCAATGCGTTCACTCATATAGACTTCTGCATCAGCTTTTATTCTTCATGTCTTATCCCACTAATACACTGGAAAATCATAAGATAAATTTTCTTCGAGAGTTTCCACGATTACATTATATCTAGCCATGCACATGACAGACAAACTCTTAGTCCTAAAAAAAATGGTAGTTGAACATAGCTCTTTGCATTTGGTATGCCTGTCAATTTATATTTAAACTTGTAAATCAAACTTTTCTCTCATGGACTCTCTCTGCCACTCAACTTGCTTTTTTGTCGAACAGCTTTCATGTAAATTTTGTTTCCATGACATCAAATCATAAAGTTGTCTATAATTTCAATGGTATGGGTATTTCATTTTTGATCGTAGTTGATAGTTTTTCTTCCACATTGCATGTCACATATGCATTGCTTTTGAGGAGCTTTTGTATAAACTTTCTTCAGTTCTTTGTGGCTTAGATGACATTTGTCCATAAAGGATTTGATGAGACCCGTCGTCTTGGACTTCAAAGTGAAACAGAACAGGTATCTCATTCTCCTGCTTACTGTATCAGCTTTTACAACATTGGAGCTATATCCTGATTGCTTCTCGGGTTCTGAATGCTCTAGATGGTCCGCCACGCGTCTCCGTCTGGTGAAACCGGAATGCTTGTTGTCGACTCTGTGGTAAGCACAGATATTTATAGGATCTTTCATTTGAGTCGTTGAAGTGATATATCAAATTGATAGTAACATCTTGCCTGTTATTCAGGTTCCTGGTGGCCCGGCCCATAAACAGTTGGAGCCGGGTGATGTCCTTGTTCGTGTTAATGGAGAAGTAAGTTGCAATCTAGTTAAATGAAAATTCTGCAACATCCCAAGTGTATTTCTTGTGCTTTGCTTTTTGGGCGTTCATTGACTTATCTTTTTTGTTTCCTGGTGCTTTCTGTAAAAACTCAATCAGGTGACCACACAGTTTCTAAAGCTGGAAACTTTACTGGACGATAGCGTTGATCAGAGGATAGAGTTGCAGACTGAACGAGGTGGAAAGCCATTAACAGTAAACGTAAAGGTTGGTTATACTCTTACAGGATTTTATACATTCTTTGTTGGTTCCTGGTGTTTTCCCACCTGGAGTTTATACATTCTCTTCTTGCTTTGTATTTTCACTGAATATCTCTCTTGTTCCAGATTCCCTACTTGAGAATTGTAGTGTTGCATAATAGAAAATCTATTCTTGGTTATTGTTGGAAGCATGCAAAAAACTGAAATGTTCAGTATGCCAAATTCTTAACACAGTAGATATTGTCTATTGCATTTGTAATCTTGGACAAGGTTGCCTGCATGGTTTAGGGGTCTCTGTAAACAACATTTTCTTGTTATATGCTCGAAGATTAAAAGCAAATCTACCTAGAAGGAAAATTGATTAGCACAATCAAAAAACCACCTAAGTTTCCGATTGAAGCAAAAGTCTGTTTATACGTCAAGACACGACAAAGATAATCCTATGGGTTTTGTTATCAGGGGCTGACATTGTCTGTTGGTAAACGCTTGGAGATTGAAATTTTAGTTGCTGTTTTGAAATGTCAACTCCGTTAAGCCCATTGGAAAGAAGAAATGAACTTTTGTCAGTTTGTGGGTTTAGTCATATTGTTGGTAACTTTAGCCGCTGTTTTGAAACGGTAACTCTGGTAAACCACCCATTGGAAAGAAGAAATTAACATTCGTGTTCCTACCGATTGCGTATTGTTCCACTGCTGCTTGTTTTAATTGCTTTGATTAACTTTCCTTTTGCATCATGGTTAATTATATCTTTAGACTTTAATTATGTTCAGGTTCAGGATTTGCACTCCATTACTCCCGATCACTTCCTGGAAGTAAGTGGTGCAGTTATTCACCCTTTGTCATACCAACAGGTACGTTATATCTCAGGGTCCATTCTCCTTCTAGCAGCTGCTTTAATAAAGTTTCAGGAGTACTCGGATAAAAAGAAACCCTATGTTATTGGCTGGATAAGGAGAGGAATCAGATTCAAGCTTCTTGGTTTTCCTTTTCGTTTGAAAAAGAACAATGTTGACCCTCTGTCCCTATCCTGGCGATGCACCTATATACTAGTTCCTCAGAATCGCATTTCCACTTCTGACCGTTCATAGTAGTTGCTGTGAAATGTGCTTGTGTTGACGGACTTAGATTATTCTAACCAATTTGAATATGCATTTCCTTGGCCAGAAATTTTACCATTCAAATTTGAGGGCACTGGTGGTTTTGCTATATCTATTCTGTTTTTTTTTAGTTGGTAACATGATTCAGGACCTCATTTGTTGCAATAGTACTATGCTTGTCTCTTTTCATTCACCATCTTTGTGAAATACTTACTTCCATTTTACCCTGTGAACAGGCCAGGAATTTTCGTTTCCACTGTGGCTTGGTCTATGTCTCAGAACCTGGGTATGCATATTTTTTAGTTCCATTGATTTTAAAAAGAATTTGTTCCACGATTGCTAATGCTAAACTGTTAGTTACTTTCAATTTATTTTTTGGGAGGGGGTTTTAGACACATCACTATTCCAATTACCTTGTGATCTTGTAGACGGCAAAGTAGAGCAGAATTATTCTGAAACCTCTTGAAAAATATAGTAAACAAGTATCATTTTTTGTTGTATTATGTTGGGTGCTATATTCTTAACTTTGTTCTGTATTGTGGATCCCATTGCTTGCATCTTTTCAGATATATGCTATTCAGGGCTGGAGTTCCTCGTCATGCTATCATAAAAAAATTCGCTGGTGAGGAGATTTCACGACTTGATGAATTGGTTGTAGCTCTATCTAAGCTCTCTAGGGGTGCTCGAGTGCCCTTAGAATATATAAGCTACACAGATCGTCATAGGAGAAAGGTATGACCAGTAAGCTAATTGCTGCCTTATGTTCTGAGTTCTTCTGCATATTTAGTTTACGGGTGCCTTATGGCTAGTACTCCTTTGTGATTGAATTGAGAATTAAGCTAGTCCCTCTGATATCTATGTTGTAGTCGGTGCTGGTCACTGTGGATCGCCATGAATGGTACGCCCCTCCACAGATATACACCCGCAACGACTGTTCCGGGTTGTGGACAGCAAAGCCAGCTTTTGCATCAGAGGCTGTGCAGCTACCTATTGGAACTCATATCGCTGTAGATGCGTCGAGAAGCCAGAATGTTTCATCACCTGGAGAGACAACTTGTATAGATACCATAAGAAAGGCAGTAAACGTAGAGTTGACAAATGGTGCCATGAGCATGGAAACCATTTCTGACCGGTCTTCTGAGGAACCTGCATCTCATAGTGAATCTGAAGTTGGACTCAAGAAAAGGCGGTTTTCTGATTTGGCTAGTGATGAAACTCTATCCGACTGTCCTTTGCGGGAGTCTGGACAGATGAAGTTGGAAGATTCAACTACAGTAGAAAGTGATGCTTTAAGAGAATATCAAGGCGCAACAGCAGCATCTGGGAATGCTTCTTCTGCTGAAAGTGTGATAGAGCCCACTCTGGTTATGTTTGAGGTACAGTCCAGTTTGATTGGCATTTACACTTTTTTTCCTGTTAGCTGCCAGTCTTCTTAGAATTAAAAATGAACAAAGCTAAACCACAGGGTCCTAAGTCAAAAATGCGTCAAACCCCAGTGTACTAACGTGAACTTTTCCCTAAAACTTTTGTTGCTTGTGCTTAAGAGTTTTCTGTTAATCTGTTTATATTTGCTTCCTGAGTCCTGTGAGTTGTAGCTATTCCCATCAACTGTTGGTTAGGTATGAATATAGCACTTTAAAATTCTATGCTTGTATATTAAAAACTGGTTGCTTGTACATTTCAATGAAAGCTGCTTTGTTCCTCCACTTCTGCACAGGGCAAGTATGTCACAAGTTATGGATAAAAATCTACCTGCTCTATAGACAAATCAAGCTAGGACAAGCTTGAAAAATTACTTGCTCCATTTACTTAACGTGGGTCGTCGGACAACGTTTGAGATGACTTCTGTGTAACTTTCTTGGTCTTTCTCAAGTATGTGCTTAAATAGGGAATGGTATTTTCCCTTCATTTTCTTTTTCTCTTTCCGTTTAATCTCTCTCTCTCTCTCTCTCCCCTACTCTGAGGAACGTTCCCATAGGTTATCTCTAGGTTTTTTGTTGTTGCATTTTCAGTCTTTTTCCAAGATTACAATTGTCAGGATTTGAACGATTTAATTTGTACATGCCTTATATTGTCAGGTTAGATGCCTTTGGCTTGCATTTCTCAGCCATGAAACCGCTTTAGATAATTCACGTTGCCTCTTGTTGTTCTTGCAGGTTCATGTCCCACCGTCACTTATGCTTGATGGCGTTCATTCACAACACTTCTTTGGTACTGGTGTCATCATTCATCATTCTCGGGACATGGGATTGGTAGTTGTTGACAAGAACACTGTTCCAATATCTTCATCAGATGTGATGCTATCTTTTGCTGCTTTTCCAATAGAAATTCCTGGCGAGGTGACTATTTGTGCCAATTAGTAGGTTAAAAAATGTTATTTTGTTCGTACTTATCTATAAGCTCTTTCAGGTTGTTTTCCTGCACCCAGTCCACAATTATGCTCTTGTTGCCTATGATCCATCAGCACTAGGTGCAGTTGGCTTCTCGATGGTCCGAGCTGCTGAGTTGCTACCAGGTAAGAACTATACACCCATGATGTTTGTCGGTATAAGGTATGCTTACTCTTTTAGAACACCGAAACAATTATTGGCACGTGGAATCTTATGCTGCACTCAAATGTTTAATCAGAACCTCCATTACGTCGTGGGGATTCAGTTTACTTGGTGGGTTTAAGCCAAAGTCTTCAGGCAACATCCAGGAAATCTTTTGTGACGAATCCCTGTGCTGCTCTGAATATTGGTTCGGCAGATTGTCCGCGTTATAGAGCAACAAACATGGAAGTCATTGAGCTGGATACTGGTAATCATGTACTAATTGGCTGTCTCAAAATTGAATAAATCTGCATCGGAGGTCTCATTGATAATGTTTTCAGATTTTGGCAGTACATTTTCTGGTGTGCTGACTGATGAGCGTGGACGGGTTCAAGCTATATGGGGAAGTTTTTCGACACAGGTATCAACTATAAACTTGGGAAATGTATGTCTGAATCTAAGCCTTATGTCTTGACCATTTGGTTCCTTCAACAACAGATCAAGTACGGAAGTAGTACTTCTGAGGATCATCAATTCGTGAGAGGTATCCCTGTTTATGCTATTAGCCAAGTTCTAGAAAAGATTGTCCACGGAGCCAATGGACCACCTCTTCTTATAAATGGGATCAAAAGACCGATGCCACTTGTCAGAATCTTAGAGGTTGAGCTTTATCCTACTTTGCTTTCCAAGGCACGAAGTTTTGGTTTGAGTGATCATTGGGTCCAAGTAAGTTTATTGCTTTCCGTTTCCTCTATTCCTACGCTGTTTTCACTCTTTTAAAGCATGGAGTTTTAAGTCACGTGGGTCAGAGTCATCCAATTGTTATTTTGACTGTTGGTCACTTCATTTCTCAGGCTTTGGTAAAGAAAGATCCGATAAGACGACAAGTCTTACGTGTCAAAGGTTGTTTGGCTGGATCAAACGCAGAGAATCTGTTGGAGCAAGGAGACATGGTTTTGGCCGTGAATAAAGAAGCAGTTACTTGCTTCCGCGATATTGAAAATGCTTGTCAGGCTTTGGAGAATAGTGATGACAATGAGAAGAAGCTTGATCTGACCATATTCCGACAGGTAACCAAAGAACGTCCCTGCTCTTTGGGTCTTAATTTGAAGCTCCTAGCTAAATGTCTTTTTTTTTTACGTCTGGTCATGATGACGTTATATGTTTGCCAGGGTGGTGTAGTTAATCTTTTGGTGGGAACTGATCTCAGAGATGGAAATGGCACTACACGTGCTGTAAATTGGTGCGGATGCATTGTACAGGATCCTCATCCAGCAGTTCGTTCCCTTGGCTTTCTTCCTGAAGAAGGTCATGGCGTATATGTAGCAAGGTAATTGTTGCAAGTTTGACATGGTTTTTCTAGGCCCAGATTGTCAAAATTGGGATCCCACTAAAGATCATTTAGGTATAGAAAAAGCATAGATCTTTGGATCGTAGTACGGATCGTAATATCTCGCCAAATAGACAAAATTATAGAAATGATTAAGAAGAATAATCATAACGTAGACAATGTGTCAATGATCATCTAAAAACATAATTTTATCAAACATCATAAAAAAACTTTAATTTAACAAATCATTCATGGCATTCTGGTCAAACGCTTACATCACTTATTGAGCGAGTATTTCAAGCTCAACATATAGAAAATAGAAGAGAAGCATGTATCTGCCTCTCTATTTCAGGCCAGTTCAGCTTCTATTGCCTGCTTTCGCATTCCTTCTGATGCATTTGGGCTCTTTCTTGAAATGTGCCTTTGATATTGGTTCTTATCAGGTGGTGCCATGGAAGTCCTGTACATAGATATGGTCTCTATGCGCTCCAATGGATAGTTGAAATCAACGGAAAGCCGATACCTGATTTAGATACCTTTATAAATGTCACTAAGGTGTGTATTCTCTCTTCTGTCTTAGTTTTGTTTTGTCTCTAGAGATAAGTAATTGGAGGACTCAACTGTGCTTATCGTTTGTTAGGAACTAGGACACGGGGAATTCGTTCGGGTCAGAACCGTCCACCTGAATGGGAAGCCTCGAGTATTTACGTTGAAGCAAGATCTACATTATTGGCCTACATGGGAGTTGAAGTTCGATCCGGCTACCGCAATGTGGCGTCGAGGAACAATTAAATCGCTGGATTGTACGTCCATGTGAACAAAGCATTCTGTCATCGTTCTGCAGCTTTGGGACTTGATGACGACTACCCTTTCGGCCTCGGCTGGGAACACTGCAGCAGATCTCGAAGGCTAAATGATGAAAGCTGCAGAATGATGGCTGCAGAATGATGACAGAATGCTGGGTCTCTCTATATGCCAGACCCATATATTCAATTTTTCCTTTCTCATTTATTATTATAGCTGTAACATTAGATTAAGACATTGAATTGCCTTCAACAAAAGTATTTGTAGCTCTTAAACTAGTCATATTGTTCATAGCAACGAGTTGTATGAGTAGCCCAAGTTGCTACTTTGGATATTGGAGACTCTTTAAGATAATCTTATTGTAGACAAAAGGCTAATTATATTTTGATGTCCATAGCCAATGTTTGTAGTATTAGTAATCCACATTTTGAGGTTAGAGATCCTTTCATGCATGACTATTTTACCCAATTAACTAAGTACTAACTCTTAACCTAAAAACAATTATCGTGGTGTATTAAATATTAGCTTCTTTGTAGCTTCGCATGAAAAGTTGAAAACCATCTCTTATATGCTCCCACAATAATTTGGCTTCAGTGATGTATGCTCTAATGGCCTTAAAGAGTATAGAAAATGGAAATATGGAAGCAAAATAGAAATTTGTCCAAAGTGGGCTTCTAAGTCATATGTGAGCTACTTTATTTGTAAAAATCACAAATATTGGCTACATCGGCAAATTCAAATCGCAGAAATTTAATTTGTCGAACATAGGGATAGTTTATCTCTTTTTTTTTTTCGAGATTGAGCGAAAATTCAAATGATATAATTTGCTGTTCTATACAACAACCTAAACACAATTGAAACAAAATGGCTTTCTTATATTAAAACAGCGCTACACACTTTTAACAAAGTAGTACACATTATTTTCAACCACATTAAAGTGCCTAAAATGTACCATATTAAAATGTAGATAATTGGACTACACAATCAAGAAATAACCTGCTTCATCCATATATTAGTGCCAATAAAACCATCCCCGTAGATATAATTTTTGGCAGTAATGCTCTTTTTTCAGACACAGCTAAAGAGAAGTCAGGAGGTGGAGGAGGATTCAGGTAGTACCATGGAAAATACGGTAAAATTGGGTCCGGAGGTGGAGGTGCATATCTATCAAAGGGAGGTAAATATGGTACATTGCCAATAGGAGGAGCGAAGTAGACAATTGGCGTCAGCGGGGTCGGTGGTGACAATGTCGAAGGCGGCGGGGGTGGCATCGTTGAGGCCGGCGGGGGCGGACAGTTCGCGGTGGTTGGTGGCGGCAACGACGGTGGTGGTAGACACGGGTAGGTGCACATGACATAAGGATCTGATGGAGAAGAAATTGTGTCTTGTGACATCAATTTGGACGTTTTATTTAATGCAACCAAAAGAAAAATTATGAAATATTTGGCTTGGAGAAGCATTTGAGCTATTTGTTAGTATTTTTTATGTGGCTCAAGGAAGGTGTAGAGAGAGAGAATTGTATGGAGGATGAAAATTTGACAAGAAGAAAGGGAATGTGATGGGATTATGATAGAATGTACATTAGCATTATTGAAATATTAATGGAAATTTGAAAGCAACCACTGAGTGTAGGCATAATTTTCAAGGTAAAAAGAAGGTGGATACTTTGATATTAAAAGTTGTACAATGTAAAAAAAAATTTAAATTATTTATTACTTGATTAAATTTGGGAACATATATTTTTAATTTAGTGAAGTAGTGACGAACTAGGGATGGTGTGATTAGCCCACTTTTGCATCCATGTGGACCATAAGATTCGCCGAATTTATTTAATGAATGGCCGTATAGAGCCTATGAGTAACTAGTTGGTTGGCTTAAAGTTCCTTTTCGTCTTTGAGATTGAATTGGTTCCTATTATAGAAGGGAATAATGGAAGATGTTTTTTCACGTCTAACGGGCAATATTCCTTCAATTTATTTTGTGCAAGCCAATTTTGCTATTTCACAATTCATTTAGCAACAGAATTATATATTGGTTAGTAGCTTATATCAGCAGAGAAAGTTCTAATACGAGTTTCTTTTTTGTATGTGAATAATTTACGAGTAAATTAAATTGAATAAGAGGAGCAATTCTATTTTTTTTCCAATATATCTTTCGAAAGAAAAAATATTTGATTCGCGACTCTTTACTTCAAACCTACTGATTAATGACTCACAAAATAAAATGTGTATTATTAAGTGAATCATCTCTGAATAAAACTTGATAATTTTGGAGTAACTGGATATTACTATATGATAGTAACAAACCAACTGATGTTTATATGGACATGAACGGTAAAGCAGCAAAAAGGAGAAAATGACCGCTACTCCCAAATATCTTTCTCTTGCAAAATTTATTCCGTAACAAAAGAATATTGACCTTTTCGTCCGGACAATGTCTTTTAAATTTGAGAATCTCATTCGACATTTTACGCACTTTACATAGTGGAATTGTAAACTTTGGAACACGGTCGATTACTTACTATAGCTCGCACAATACTGATGGTTAAAACGATATTATTCACTTGAGTGTGATTGGCATAATATATTTTGAATATGCATCATAACGAATTCAAAGGTCCTAGTAAATTGAACATGCAACGGATTTTTCAATTTTTTTATGTTACGTTCGTTTTAACCAAATCTTTCCGATTTGCACTTACAAATAGACTTCAATAGATCTTCTGTGACTTAAACGAGGTATTAATTTTTCTATTCAAAGTATTTGATGTTCATTTGCATATTCGTGTACCAAATTGCTTCTATCAATCAATGGAAACTCATTGGTGCACTGTTATTTTAAAGAGTTAATAATAATTTTACTTTTTAAAACATCCTTGAATCAATAATCGAGCCCAAGTGTAAATGTAAATAATGTCGCAACACGATCTCAACCATTCAATTCGTGATGACATATATAATCCTAACTTGGTTTAAGGATTGAATAAACCAAATTTATAAGCATGTTAAAAGTTTTGGTAGCTCGCTTATAGAATTATCAATGTCTTATATGCTTTTAGATTCTACCAACACAAACTAACCTTGGGCCTTGGGCCTTGGGCCGAAGTCTAGGATAAGCTAATTGTCGGTAGCCAATTGTTTTAGCTCCTCTTTCAAAAAAATTAACTCATACAAACTACTGAACATTAGTTGAGTTGGTAAAATGTTAAATAAGTTATATAAGATAATTTGTGCCTCAATCGACTAATCTAACGAATATATTTTCTAATTTGACAAATTTTAAAAATATTAAATCTTTAAATTCGTTTTCCGACGGATGAGTCCCAAATGTGTTAAGAATTAGTTCATTTTTTTTTATAATCGAATCTTAATTCAGATTTAAGCGTGTTACTTGAGGATAATGCCTTCCTAACTTTATATTAGGCTTAAAATTGCTTTAATTTAATTGAATTCAAAAATATTTTGATTTGAATATCTTTTGATTATTGGCGGATGAATTACATAATTTTTTTTGGTCAAAATTATTTTGTATTTGAATATCTTTTGATTTAAAATATTGCTGGTTGAATTACATAATTTATTTTTTGGTCAAAATTATTTGGGTAGTTATTTGGACACTCAATGATCTAACTATTTCATGTTTGCATCTCGTATAACTTTCAAATTGTTTTAAAAAAATTATTGTTAAATTTTTACGGCTCGAGATATATGTCTTATATGAGATAACAATGACGAAAACTGCTACTGCGTAGCACAAAATAAAGAGCAAATTGCTCTCAGTTCCTATTCTTTGCTAAAATCACCATTTTTGTCCCTACTATTTCAAAAAAGAGAATTTCGTCCCCCATCTTTGCTAAATTAATACCCTTAGGTCCCTGGTGCCGAAATCGGAAAATTTCTCCGGCACCCAGGGACCTAAAATGTCTCCTTTGCCCTTGCGTTCAAAAGTTAAAAAAAACACCGCCGTGAAAGGCGAGGAGGAGGGAGAAGGATGATAGGAGAAGGAGGATGGAGGAGGAAGAAAGAGGTGGAAGGATAGGTGGAGGAGGAGGACAGAGAAAGAAGATAAGAGGAGGAGGAGAGAGGTGGAAAGAAGAGGGCAGATCAGGGGGAGGAAAGGAGGAAGAGGGGAAAAGAGGAGGGCGGAAGAGGGGAGGGGGATTAGAGTATGAGGGAGGAGGAGGAAAGAGGTGGGTGGAGGAGGAGGGAGAAGTAGGAGAGGAGAAGGAGGAGAGGAGGAAGAAGAGTACTGTTTTTTTTAATTTTTGAATAAGGGCAAAAGAGACATTTTACGTCCCTGGGTGTCAGAGAAATTTTCCGATTCCGGCACCAGGGACTTAAGAGTGTTAATTAAGCAAAGATGGGGGACGAAATCCTCTTTTCTGAAACAATAGGGACGAAAATAGTAATTTTAGCAAAGACCAAGGACCTGAGGGCAATTTGCTCCAAAATAAATCAAGCCATTTATTCAAAGGGAAAAGGGTGGTCCAATATAGTGTCCCATTTGCCGTTGGGAAATATATAAGTATGGTCTATTGAACATCATGGGGTTAGCCGAAATGCCCTGGGCTGCAAGTATAATTGGCAGTAGCTTCATTTATATACTCTTTTTTTCTATCTTGTGGCCGCAAATGAATCACTGACAACTAATGATTTGAACGATATACCTATCTTGTTGGAAATTGAATCACTGGCAAAATTTATGACATGCTCCTCCATCCTTTTCATTCAATGTTGGTATACCAGACAATACATATTTATGGTAGTGGTTTCTGCCGTCAAAGTTGCTCATAGAAAGAAAAATGCTAAATAGTCGTGGGCTGATATTGGTTTGTTGTTTTTCACGCGTCGTGCTGAAGTTATTGTTATTAACTTCAGCTTGATGATCAGTGTCTAAGTGTTGATAAAATAGATTATAACATCACTAGTTGAAAGCTTGATGTGCTTATTTTTATGTGTTGAAAATTACCAATTCATTTTTTTTAAGTTAAGTTTTATTTCACCGAAATCTACATATGTACAACTTCGTGTGTTAAATTCTCTTAATAAGAATAAGTCGTAGATCTTGTTAAGATCCTGTTGTAGTCAAACTGAATAGAAACCTACAAAAATAATAGATCGATCTCGGTCAATAGACCTATTGAAAACACGAATCATAAAGTACTTATTACTGATGCAGCAGATAGATATGTGTTGCTCAAACGTCAAGATAAATAATTATACTATGGTTATATTGGCTGGAGTTCAAACCCAATATCTCTTAAATTTTGTATTCATTGTGCTGTTAAGCTAAGTGAAATAAAATTGACTTACCGTTTTAATCCGATTCAAAAGATTTTAAGGTACTGGCTTATTAAATTTTTTTTAAGGTTAAGGTAGTAACTTCCGGCACTAAAGTTGGTCATAGAACAAAAATTACTACTAACAATCGGAACCTATCCTTAAAAAAAAAAAAAGAACTGAAACCTATATGTAGATCAAAAAGTTCTAAGAACTAGTTTCCAATTTCGTGGAATCTCAACAGTACAAGCTTTTGAGAGTTCAGAAGCATAAAAGTAACTAGGGAGCATCTAATTATGCTCCAGAGGAACTGTAGAAGCTTAGTCCCTACGCTTATCTCTGTTCACCGAAACGATTAAGGGCGAATAAAATTGACCGTGATGATAATATGTATATTTTCTGTGAAATAAAATTATCTTTAAAAATATGTACACTCACTCAATTTTTTTAAACTAGAACAATTCTTTGTAATCATATTGTAGGTTGCTTCCATAATCTTGTAATGAAAAAGTATTATTAATCACATGTAAGTGACTAACAATTCAAATGTGCAACTTATCAACTTGTACTAAGGAAGTAATTTTCCCAGAACTAGAAATAATGAAATTGAGATACACATAAGACAATCTTTTTGAAGTCCCAAGCTCCAAATTGACTAATTACATAATGATAGGGCCTAAGATTCCTAGAGCAATGAAGAGGAGCAACCAAATATTACAAGCACCATTTACCTTTGCGCCGCCATCGTAGTATCCCAAGTTATAAGGATCCGTCACGTACACATTCCCTGCAGGCAACCCCGTCACGTAGACGAACCGTGGTGGCGGCGGAGCACCGCCGGTGAAATATATGAACCTTGGCGGAGGCGGAGGGGATGGAGGGCAGTACACGGTGGCCGGAGGTGGTGGCGGGGGCGGAGGAGGTGAGATGAGGGCACAAGGGTTGATGCATGGGCATGATCCACACTTAATTGAGGTATCACCTAGTTCTTGGGGCACCGATATTGGTTTTTCTTCCTTGTTTGTCAAGTTACCTCCGGTTGAATTGATTGTACATAACAGGAGCAAAATGACGAGCATCTTTAGAGACATAATAGTGAAGGTGCTTCCAGGAGAGCAAAAGAGAGGGAGAGGTGCCATTCTAATGTTAAGTTGTCTAAAAGGAAGGAGTACCTTTTGTTGTAATAGAGGAATGTGGTAATATGTTTTGGAGATTCCTTTTGTATTATTAGAGACATCATATTCTAGATAAAGGCACAGATAAAGTATATGGTTTCAACCAAATACTAATATCATTTGGTAAATGCGTCATTCTACCTTAATAAAAAAAATCTCGAATTTGAAAACAATAAAACTTACTACCCATATGATAGGTGGTATAAACAATAAGCAGAGCATATTGGTTAGGTAATTATGAGTTATTTGTGGAAGTATACAGGTTAGAAGGATTGAGAGACTTGAGGTATTTGGTAATGTGAGAAGAAGCATTCAAGGAGAAGGTTTTTTGCTGATGATGGAAAGCGATTTGCATGTGCATGTTGTTAATATCGGGGTCCATATTTCCAACTTCCTTGATAGGGGCAGGGCAGTCATGATGTAGTGATGAGCTGGGTCAACTCTTGGAAATTACAATCTTACTGGTATTAGTTTCAAGCTGGTCAGATCTCAAATGGCATATATAAATTTTTCTTATTGAGTTTTAACTCGATTACAATTTCTGAGACTCCAGAGAATTCATGTAAATCATGTATGTTGGTTAGAACACTTCTCTATTAAAAATAATTTTTGCGGTTAAAATAACACGGGGATTTCACTATCATTGGTTAAGTTATGATAATATATCTTTAGTTTTAGGGAAAATTAGGCTAAAGTCCCTGTCCTTTGGTCATTCAACCTTTTTAACCCTTGCTGTTTTAAAACTACTCATTCAGTCCCTACTATTCAAAACAACAGAGACTATTAGTCCCTCATTCCGACGCCGGAAATTTTTCCGACGAAAAACTTACTTGGTGTGACGATTTTGCCCCTCCCGTTGAAAACGTCTGAAGCCCAAAATTTTCGGTCAAAACTCGGCCCAAAACCCACCAAATACCCAATTAAATACCCACCAAATACCCAAATACCAAATTAAATACCCAAATAAATCCCTAAACCCCAAATCTCCAAATCCCTAAATCCCGAAATCCCCAATTCCCCATTTTCCTAATTTTCCAATTCCACCAAATCTCAACCCTCAAGCTTGCTGCCCACCCTCAAGGTTGTTGCCCACGAACCCTAATTTGCTGCGATGTTCAAGTGAGGTACTGGATTATAGGGAGAGGGAAAGTAGTCGGGGGCGTACCGGGTTTGCTGGGGAAGTGAGATTGGTGAAGTGCGTGAAGGTCGTGGCTGGGAGCAATGTCGTCGTCCAACAACAAAGGTGCTGTTGCTGATGAAGGGCCAAGGTATGGCAACATAAATTGTGCATGTGGTGTTCGAGCTGCGGTTAGGATCGTAGAGAGTGAGAAGAACAAAGGTCGTTTGTTCTATTGTTGTTCGAACAATACTTGCTCGCGCTGGCTTGGTTGGTGTACTGAACGTGAAGTTAATTCACGTTTTCGAATGCCCAGAGGAGAGGGAAAGCAAGATGACTCAAGGGCGTGCCTCGAAGATGTTATTGAAGAGATTAAGGTTGTGCAACAGCTTTTGAAATAGCAAAACAAGCTTGCTGCCCTTGGACATTCCTCTTTATTCACTAAGCTTGTAATTTTGCTTATTGTACTAAATGTGTTTGTTTGTAGTCAAGTGTTGTTTAGGAACTGAGTAGGAAGTTAGGTGTTATTTGTAACATTTTCGTGCAATGTACGATGGAAATGATGGAATTGAGATGCAAGTTTGGTGTTGTTCGTTGAATTATTGACTGTTACGAAAGTGCATTGTTATGTATTGTTGTGTAATATAGCAAATTTGGCTCCAAAAAAAGTGCAGCAGCCTTCTTTAAACCGAGTAAAACAAGAAAGTGCAGAAGTTGCAGCAATTGAACCCGTAAAAGTGCAGACAAAAGTTGATTCAACCATGAACCATTCAACCCAGAAACTTGCAGACTTAACAAACCAAAGAATTGCAGCACCTAAACTTGCAGACTTAACGAACCCAAAAATTGCAGCAAGATCGAAGTTGCTAATACTCAAAAATTGCAGCAAACTCAACCCAGAAATTGCATTAAACCCAGAAATTGCAGAAGTCTTAAACAACAAAACAAAGGACCTTGTCCAAGCAAGATGAAATTCCAGCAGTCTTAAACAACAAAACAAAGGACCTTGTCCAACAAAACATGAAATTGCAGAAGTTTCTTAGACAAAACAACTTTTTAACCAAGAAACATGCCACAAATTCATTACAGTTCCCATATAACTTCTAAACTACAACTACTTGTCCAACAAAACATGAAAACCCAGAAGTTTCTTGGACTACAGCTTCTCTAGCTGGATTCCCCTGCCTCTGCCTCTGCCTCTACCCCTTCTTGGTGCATACTTTTTGACAACTTGACCTATAGCCGGCACATCTTGGGATGGACCCTCTCCTTCTTGGTGCCTATGAGATGGACCCTCCCCTTCTTGAAGCTGCCTCTGAGATGGACCCTCCCCTTCTTGAAGCTGCCTCTGAGATGGACCCTCTCCTACTATTGCAGGCTGTGCTGAAGCAGGCTGTGTAGAACTACTTGCTCCCTTCTTGTATTGCTTTCTCTTCCCTCTTCTTTGTCCAGTTGGTTGCTATTACAAAATTGTTAAGTGAATGAGTTGTTATAAATGTAAGTGGAATACATACTCCAGAAGGCAAGTTAGAAATATTTTACCATTGGTCTTTTGCCTTTTGCCTTGGTCTGTGCACCCATGCATGACCTTCTGTTGTGACCCAATACACCACAGTAAGCACACTTCACAGTATTGGATCTTGGGGCAGCTGGTTTCTCACCTTCTTGCCTCTTCCTATTATGCTTCCTAGGTCTACCAGCTCTTCTAGTCAAGAATGGAGGCTGATATATATCATGTTGACCCAACACTGGTTCAAGGTCTGTGTCCGGAAATGGATTTATAGGGTACTCATAAGTTTTCTCCCATTTTCCTACCTTGTAATAATTATCTACTGCCTTCTCCATGTCTTCTTCTCCTGCTATAAAGACAGCAGCCACATGTATGCATGGCACTCCACTCAACTGCCATATATTGCATGAACATTTTCTACCCGGCAAATCAACAGCTTCTCTAACACCATCGTGTACAACCTCATACAGATGGTTCCTTGTAGCTATGATTTCACAATTTCTACAATCCTCACTCAACTTTCTGAGCTGGACCATGACTGTAGGAGCACAAGAAGTTGTACAACTATAGGCTTGAATAAATCTACTTTCCCACTTCCGCATCATCTTCACTCTCAAGCCATCTAGTAAGTCCACAATTGGCAGTCTCCTAATCTTTCCTACCCAATTGTTGAAAGACTCAACCAAATTATTAGTCACATCCACGCATTTGACATAGTCATCAAATGCATGAACAGACCATTTTGCTGTAGGGATTTTCTCCAACCATTGAGCAGGGGTCAACATCTCTTTTCCTATTCTCTTGGCTGGAAATTTTTTCAATTTTAACTCAGCCATTTTCCTATTAAACTTTGTCCTAGTAGAAGCATAAACCATTCCCCAAAAATGATGTTCAAGATCATTACCTCTAAAGGTCTGGAAGAAATTAGCTGCAATGTGTTTCACACATCTCCTATGCCTAGCATTAGGAAAGAAGGCTTCTATTTGGTCACCAAGACCCTGAAACAACAAAGATGCAACTAAGTTAGTGGTTATTTTAACATCATTAATAACAAAAAAGAAAATAAATGTGGATTGAAGTACCTTTTGACCATCAGTCATTATGGTCAAGGCCTTCCCAGATGCATGAGAGCCAACAACCGTGTACAACAGATGTATGAACCATTCCCAGTTAGCATTATTCTCCTTGTCCACAATAGCCCATGCCACTGGTAGAATCTTGCTATTGGCATCCCTAGAAACTGCAGCAAGAAGGGTACCACCAAATGGTCCCTTCAAGTGACATCCATCCAACCCTATAAATGGCCTACAACCATTAATAAACCCATCTTTTACTCCTCCAAGGCAAACAAATACTCTTCCAAACTTCAACTGATTTTCAGTGCTAGCTCTAGGCATACCATGTAGAACCACAACAGACCCCGGGTTGAGTTCTCTCAATTTCTCACAATAAACAGCCAACTTTGCATACTGCTCGACATGTGTCCCATACGTGTTTAACTTATGCATTGCTTTCGCCTTGTAAAGCTTCCAATCTGCAGGACTGCATCCACATTCCTTCAATGCAGCCTTCAATGTCTCATTGTCCAGATTTGGATTGGCAGCCAGAAGGTTCTCTATTTGTCTAGCAATCCACTTAGGAGTTGCCCAATAGCCTGACTTAACCTTCATACATGTATGAGTATCATTCAAGGTTTTCACCATAAACTTCTGCTGTCCACTTAAAACAGAAGTGTGCATCCTCCATGGGCAAGAACCAGAACAACCTACCGTAATCCGCTCACTATCATTCTTTATGAACCTCACCTTGTAACCACCTTTGACTGCATAATCTCGAATTGCATTTCTAACCTCAACCGCATTCCTAAACCAATGTCTCACCTCAAACTTAATCTCCTCTCCCACAGTCGTACTAAATTCTTTCCCATCGTATTCATAGTTGGGGTCCATATTAATCACCTTTTTATCTCTTCTAGTCGCACCCCTATCAAGGTTAACTTCCTGGTCTGAGTCTGAGTCACTATCCCTAATTCTGGTATCCAGGGGATCTATTTCGTCAAAATCAGAACTCAAATTACCTTCTTCCGGAGCACCATCTTCCTTCTGCATGTCGGCTTCCTTCTGCATGTCAGCTGGAACTTCATTCCCCACTTCCTTCTCCACTTCCTTTGCAACCTCATCATCATGCACCTCGCCATCGTCACGACGACGACCTTGGTTAACAACCTCATCGTCAGAAACTTCTTCCTCCGGCTCTGGGCTCAGTTCACTAAGTGTGGGCACATCAGGAACCCAAGATGGCACTCTATCAGACTCTGAATCTTCGTCCTCCCACTCGGGTATGTACGGAATGGTCGTAGGAATTGCACTATCGTCGCTTTCTTCCGTCGTCGGTGGTGATGGAACACGAAGAGGACCATGACGAGGGACGCCGTTGAATGATCGACCACGACGTGGAATGGCTGATTTGGGTGGTGGTGAACCAGGCTCGTCGTTCTCCATTGCTAATAAGCCCCAATTTTACCTCAACTCGGTGATAAATTTTTTCGGATTAGGGTTCTTGAATAGGGAATTTCGGAAATTTGGGGGGCGGGAAGAATGAGAGAAAAGGAAGAGGGGTTTGGGTATTTTGGTGGGTATTTGGTGGGTATTTAATTGGGTATTTGGTGGGTTTTGGGCCGAGTTTTGACCGAAAATTTTGGGCTTCAGACGTTTTCAACGGGAGGGGCAAAATCGTCACACCAAGTAAGTTTTTCGTCGGAAAAATTTCCGGCGTCGGAATGAGGGACTAATAGTCTCTGTTGTTTTGAATAGTAGGGACTGAATGAGTAGTTTTAAAACAGCAAGGGTTAAAAAGGTTGAATGACCAAAGGACAGGGACTTTAGCCTAATTTTCCCTTAGTTTTATCTATATACTCGGCAGATTGTATACTGTTACATAGGTACATAATTATACAATGTGTTGTGTGATACATCTCTTGATATCATCATTTATTCAAGGACTATTGTTGTGATCATCCGATATCCGAATACCTGTTTAATATCTTAATCCAACTTTGAGCTAGCCAGACTAGTAAATACCAGAGACCCACAATACTAATACCTAGAACAATGTAATAGTTGCAGTCGGTTTGCTTCTAGGTCTCTAACAAGAGACTTCAGGCGAACGTATTAGACCTTTCTTGTTTAAAAGGTAAAAGAGAGCTACAACCTCAGATGGCATCATCCTTTACGCAGATGGAGCCAGAGTGTTCCAACCTCCTTTTATTCGCATCGGTTACCACTTTTCTGTTCTAAAAATTTCATGAGATCAATATACAATTAATAAAGACTGTTTCCCTGGCTTTTGCCTCGCTACTCCTTTGGTACATGATGCCTGATGGTACCTCCTAATGAATAAATTCCCTCGACTAAAGGGGAAGCATCTGATCACCAAGTATGCAGAGAATTTTGCACCTAGTCGGTGCTTTAAGCCCACAAGCAGTGACGCAGGGAATCAAGAGGCTGAACCCTTCAAAGCAGCTACCATAGCATTTAACAATGGCTTTATAGAGGACATGGAATCATATGCCAACACCATCAGAGACCAGCATAACTTTGGCATTTTCTCCCTTTACATTGGATGGTCCATCCTTGAACCATTAAAACAAGAAACTAATACAACTGCTCGAATTTTTTTGATTGTCCATCCTTTGCCCCAACTAATCAAGGTTACTTGTTGCCGTGTACAGGTTTATCGTTGCAGGCAACACATTCACAAGGACATAAACATGGCCACGATGACTCAAGTATGCTATGTAATGCAAACGACGAGATTTGACGTGACATGAAATTTGGATCAGTGAAACGAACAAGAACATGCATTGTAAGTGAGTGAGGTCACAAAAGGTAGGACTAATGTTTCAATGCTTATTCATGACTACCCGGAAAGCATGAAGCTATCTACAAACACCAACGCCCCCGACACACAGTAATTATCTCAAGGAAGCAATTGGCAGAGGCGTTCTCTAAGCTTTGAGATAAAATCCCGGCAGGAAGAGTTTAGAAAAAAAGTACAAGGGAGCTACTGCTGATAATGGTTCATCTACGCTAAATGGTAAGATCATACACAGACAAATTAACATACAACCTGAGCCTGGAAATAGGAATGAGCTCTGCTGCCGGCTAGAGAAACCTTCAACAACAACAAAAAATCACTGTAAGATGTCATGCAGCGGCTTTGAAAACCCCCATTATGTTTGCTAATTAATTGATGATCGGTGTTCAAGGATGTAGCTTCTGCTTACCCAGAACAAAAGCACATCTCCAGTTTTACTTCGTATCTGATGAATGTATCTTGTAGCGCTTAAAAAATTCTCTAAATCCATAGGCACTGAGATCGTAATTGAACTGACATATAGACAAGGAGAAATGTGAAATAGTGCATGAAAGTAGCAATAGAATTTCAATTTCAATATCCTAAAATCAATAATCAAATCCTTGTAAAATCAGCAGAGAAAGTTCAAAATACACATATATACTAAACAATATATAGTGCATAGCCACTAGGAAAATGTCAAACAGAAGTACAGGAACTCACGGGCAAAACTTTCACAGCGTATTTCGTGATGTTGGGGTCAACGCCCCGTGCTATGTTGGAAGCCTGCAGCAGACATGCATGTAATATTAGTGATTATCTACGCTGATATTGACCATGGCAGTGAAAATCCATCACGATATGAAAATAAGTTCTCTCTGCTGGAGCTATTAGCTCCTTACCTAATATATTACATGGAAACAAAAAAGGAAATCAAGAAATCGCTCGCATACAAATTTCATCCGATAAGGTGTGAACCCGATAAGTTGATCAGAATATGATGTTAAGCAACCATTAGATGTTGCAAATTTCTAGTAATCACTTACTAGTGCGAACAATAAAGGCAAGATCATGACCTTTGGATTCTTGATTTGAGAATGAACAGGAAACTCATCTGACACGTAACTACCTCCAAGAACAAAAAAAAAGATTAATCAATAGAGAAGGATGATAGTACTTGTTCAGGACTATGGAATATTTCGATGAACGGATATTCAGTCTTTTGTCTTGTAATGCAGAACCCAGGATATTTGGGGCATTCAACCTGAAACACCAAGCAAGAGAGACCAAAGTTTGAAGTTCATTAAACAATCTTGAGGAAAGCCGAGAAAGCATGCCATTATTGTGAAGGATGCAGGCTTTCTGTTCTTATTGCTCTAATCGTTCACTTTTAGATTGTAAGAGTGTACATATACCAAATAAGCCAAAACTCATACCACTTTATCTTAATTCCCAACTGTACCAAGAAAATGGGGAGTTGAGACACATCCTGAGCTAAACCTAGTAAGAAATGGTTTCCTTTGGATCAAGCACAATAAGTTCAGAGAAATGGGAACATGAAAAATGTTCTAACAGAACCTAGCATTGTCGCTACACAATCAAAATAAACCCAATGAAAACTTGCAACCCTTAGCTCAAAGCCTCTTAACACAAACAGATTGTACAAACTTGCCAATCACACATCACTTCTCGGAACCGATCCATCCACACGCCCAAGCGAATTACGCAAGCAAACGTAAGCGGGCTGACACAAATTCTGCTAACCCAACGAAACCATTCCACAATCCATCACTAGTCCCTCCAAACAGCGGCTACCAAAGACAACAAAAGGCAACTCACCCGTACGAACGTCACGTGGGGGTAAAATTCCACAGCGGCTTCCTCCAGCACATTATCCAAATGCTTGGTTAGGTTACCCCTGAACGAACCCAATAAAATCACCACAGTAAATAAAACCGACATAAAAAAAAACAGTAAATATCTTCTTCCCCGGGGGGATGTTGACCTGATGGTGAACGCGACGACGACCGGTCGTCCTTCGTGAAGCACCTCGACAAAATCCCGCTCCGACGTGAAATGGACAACCCGGGACGGACGAAGGTCCTTCGGAAACCCGGTGTAGTACCTTTTAAACGGGAAAGAAAGCAATAAATCAATTAGGAGAAGCTTAAGGTGAGACGGTTAGGAAATATAAGAGGGGGTTTCGTTCTAACTTGCAGGTGGAGCGGAGATGACCGACCATCCGGTGGAGAAAGGACCCATTGTCTTCCATCGACAGATTTTGATCCTTTTAATCTTCTGCGCGGGAATGATTTAAAACCCTGTAAATTTTACTTTCTGGGGCGAGAGGTCGGAATTAGGGTTTTGAGGAGGGAATTGGGAGGGTTTTCGAATTGGGAATTTAGACTTTTGGGAGATTGCAGAAATTAAAGTTTTTTTGAAAAAAAAAATTCAAAAAAAAAAAGAAATTAAAGTTAGTACCACTTTGGTTTTTAAGCGTAGCAATTGTGTTAAATGTTTTTCAATTAAAAATCAATCAAATTTACCGGCAGCTAATCCGCACTGTCTGGTTATTAGAATTGAAATATAACGCCATGATTCGCATTGTTGTTGAACCTCTTTGATAGTTTTAACATTTATTAATTTTTAATAATTATAGACAAATTATGGTAGTGACAATAAGAGGGGCTGGGCTAGTAGGAGTAATGTGCGAGGAATCTGAATTTCAGTTCCAATACCCTTGCAATTAGAGTGCAATTAGAAATATGATCACTCAATTTGTAAAGATCACTTTAATCGTTGGCCTTTCAATTTATGCGATTCAGCAAACCGAGGGAAAAAATATTAATAATAAAAGGAACCAGTATGTCGATAGAGTAATGAAGGAATAATGATTTCATTTTTTTAAATTCCAAGGTCAATTGCTAGGTAATTCAGGTCTTTTATGATCACAACACGCAAATTATTAATGAGTGGATTGCACCATTCTTCCTACCACTGAGAGAAGGATGCGAAGAAAAATACAGTTTTAATGTAGGTAGAGGAGATAGCATTAGGTCTTTGCTTTGAAGTCTCTCCAAATTCTTTCTTCAAATCTAAAACAAGTAAAGGTCAGTCCTGACCGTACCAAAGAAATATTTATTAATCATAGCCAAAAGGGAATCGAATGGTAAAATCAAACAAAAACCAGTCCAAATGGTGGTGCATTTCAAAGATTGACCCAAGTCACCGGCCAAGCCAACTATTACTTGTGTTACATTATGGAATATTTACCACCAAAACAGATACAATTATAGTTGGTCGCAAATTACTTTCAATTTTTAATTTAAGATCAAGAAAAACATATTATTAAAAGAACAACATCTAAATAATATTTGACTCTAAACATGAAACCACATACTTCAGAGATCAATTCAGAGACAAATTGATAACTAAATATTGTGTGGATATTTCATTACTTTCATATAATAGGGTGACTGCCTAATATCCAAATTTCAGTTTACTCCAGCAAAAATCATATAAATACACATGGGTTCCATAAATGCTGTTCATGTCACTCCCCTAAAATGGCTAGGCCAATTCTACAATCCCTACTAAAAAATCACTCACCTCTGCTCCCCTACCCACTCTCACTTGTCCTAGTCCTATGCCTCCTCTCCCTCATCATGCACCTCTGTGCTTCACACAGGACCAAGAAACTCCAAAGACAAATGGAGGAGAACAGCCCTCAAACCCCATCAAGGCTCCTCACAAAGTTCATGGTGAAGATGGTCTCATGGAGAAAGGTCAATGGAGGTACCGGGTTCGAAGAATTGGACAATGGGAGCGAAGAAGCAGCCGTGTGGATGAAGGGGGTCATCATGGGCGGACGCTGTCGTCCGCTCGATTTCTCGGGGAAGATAGTGTATGATTCCCAGGGAAACCTGGTCGTTGAGTCGTCTAAGCAAGAGAAGAAGAACAGTAAAGTGGATGCTAACTAGTTTTACAAGGTTTGATGGTGTGGGATTAATTAACCAGGTTTTCTCTTAACGAGGGGATTAACCTTTACTAATGTTTTGTTTAATGATTTTACAAAATCTTTTGTCGATAAGGAATGATTGTTATAAGTTCGGTTCATGGTTTCTGTCGTTTGTTTGTTGCCAATTATTTCTCTAGTGGTTGGATTTCGTTTGTTGGAATATTTTCTTTTTCAAGGTTACCGTTTTTCACAAGGTTTCCATTTTTTTTTTGTTGGGGTCTATATTTATTGAGTGCTCCTTAAAATTAGTGATTCTCATATTTCTATTAAAGTCTTGAAAAAACACGTGTTCCTTGTTGTAATTCTGTGATCGGATTCTTGACTCCTATTTTCAAGATCGTCATGGGAACGGATCATTTCATATAACTATGTAGAATATTATATCATAATTGGTCAACTCAGCGCATGTCGAATCATTGTATCATAACTGATTAACGTAATGCATATTCTACAATATATTTGAGGGCAAATTGGTCTGAATCACTTCGAGCAAACTATTTCATTATAGCTGAATGAAATATTTTATCATAATTGAACAACCCATTATATCATAACTCACCAACACGACGCAAGGTATCAGAGAGGATACACGAATGTATTAATATCGTTCAGTCCCAATATTTTGCAAATCTAATTCATTAGTCCTTGGAACTGAATTCAGGGTATTAGGCTATCAGAGATGTTACTAAAAGTACCAACTCCAAAACTAAGTTATTTGGTGAACAAACACAAAATAGATAAACAAAGAAATGGAACAAGACTTTCTGACGAAAGAAGAAAGTGGAAAGACGTATGGAATGGGCCCCACAGATCCGACTCTATAAGTCCTTCCTGGATGTCTTCCATGTACAGGTTAAGAAAAACACAACCAGTTGAATCCGCGCGGCGGGGTGTTGTTTGTATTAATTTTCCATGGACATGATGAGGATTCCAAACTGATACATTTATCTGTTCTTTTATGGAAATAATGCAAAATTAAGATGTTAAAATTCACTTTGCTAATTTGAGTAACACTTAAGATAGGTCATGAAACTGAGTTGAATGTTTATTAGTCGGATAAAATTTTCATCGACTTATCAAAGAATTAAAGCCCACAAAATAGTGGTATATCATTATCGACCATTGAGCGTACGTTCGTTGACTAAACTGCAGTCTGTAATGTCCTTCAACCCATCCATTGGGCCATTGCCGTATAAAAAAGTCTCCACTCAAAAATGAAGGGCTGACGCTAACGTTTGGCAAAAATAATAGATGAAAATTGAAATAATAATGGCTAGCAACTGAACCTGGACCCAAAATATCTTGGTGCTTATCGGTGCAATAAATTAAACTCTTTATCACCTCCCATATGCGAGGCTCGGTCTAATCATCGGCTCATTTACTATATCAATATAATTCGGATACCAGGGATAAAAAATCTACATAAATTAATATTAGAACTCTACAATTTCGGGTGACACGGAAAATTCACTCGTATGCTAATTTGAGTCAGTAGCAAACATAGTAACAAGGTTTCAATCAAGAAAAATTCAATAAAATTCAAAAGACAACAAATTGACCACATGGTATCTGCCATAAATCTAGTCCATACTGAAATTTTATTAATCATCAAGTAACAACGTAAGCTTATGCATTTCATGATAACATTTTCCTTTCATGTGTTCATTTAGTTCTCTTGCAATAAAGTTTTTTTTAAATGCCGAAATGGCACACTAATAAACTTAATTATTCATTAGTTTTTAATTTGTTGATTGAAACGCGTCGAGTACAATCACGATTTTTTCTCGTAGTTTTTAATTTCTTTTGGCCAATCTTTTGCGTGGTCTTTTTGCGAATACTTGACATAGCTTAATATAAATTGTACTTATTAGAAAGAATTTATCATTGAGATCCTTGGTGTCTTCTAAGGGAAAATAACATGTATCTTACCGTCTAGGGGCATACCCACTTGTCATTTACGTGGGAGTAATTGCTCCCTCTTAAACTTATAAATCAGTTCAAAAATTTAATACTTTAAATGTGTGTATGTATATGTATATATAGTTTCACTTACAATACCCTCTTCCTAATTCTATCGGTTCACAAATTTGTTTCTTTTTTTCTAATAAAATGATTAAAGATACATGTATTGCAGCCATTAAATAAAAAGCCCCAGCTTTTTTTTTGAGGGGTCTCCAGCTTTTAATTTCAATTGCATAAGATCAATCTTAAACAGCAAGAAGAAAGGAGAAAAGGACGATGATAATAAACGAATTGATCCCAATTACCATAATTTTGATTAATAAAAAGTTTTAGGAGCAACAAGAGAAGTTGGTCCTCATCACCAATACAAGGATCTGAATTCCCTCGGCCTTCATGCACCATATATGTACGTTCAAGCATCCGAGTTTATATCCTTCAGATTTTTTACGAACTTCTCCATGTCATTGTGACCTATTACTTTGCGATTCGCAACATATACATCAGCCACTGGAACCCTTTACGTCAAAGGACCTCAATTTAGCCCATGGAACTAAAATCTTAATGTTATCTAGTCAGCCCTTCATCCATTTCCTCCCATAAACACTAACGAAATATAATTATTTATCTCATCTAAAGAGGACTAATGTGGACACCCCTTCAATTTCTGCCAGGCTGGCTGACTCAGGCTGACATTTAACACCCTCCAGTGGCCCATCTATTGACGTTCTAATGGGCGAACCGGCCGACGAACACGGAACACCAATGGTGAGGTCGAGATTTAGGTTTGAAGAATTTGAATTGGTCTCATCGTCGAGGCAGCTAGCCGAGTCCGAGACTCCACCATTGTCAGCTGTTGGCTTGCCATTTTTCTTTTGCTTCTTGGTGTCTTTGTCACGGTTTAAGGACTCTCCGGAGGATACCGTAACGTTCACTCCAGAGATCAGTCTGTCTGGTTGAGAGCGAGGAGGTACTTGGTTCAACCGGTGGTTGTTTGGGTCAATCCCCATGCTTATTAGCTTCTTCCTGATGTGAGAGTTCCAAAAATTCTTCACCTCGTTATCTGTCCTTCCAGGTAGTCTTCCGGCTATTAAGGACCACCTACCAGTAAACAAGAAAATAACAAACTGAAACTTAGAATGAGATATCAGACAAGGACTCGTTTATATGAGAAGAATTAAGCAAACATTACAATGTAAATATAAAATATATGTATATATACCAAATTCAGAAAAAAAAATTGTATAATAACATTAAATGCTTATTATCTTTCTTTGGCGGATACGTACTTTAATTTAGGCTTTAGTTATACAGCATTTTTGTTTGGAAACGTGGGCGTATGCAAAAATAGCGTATAGTTTCGCACGTAGAGATGGTACTCGAAACGTAGCCCTAGATATTGAGGCGGAAAGGTACCTATTTCCAAGGAGGGCATGAAGCTTGATGATGAGATCCTCTTCGTCTTCAGCAAAATTACCCCGTTTAATATCTGGCCTAAGATAGTTTATCCATCTTAATCTACAACTCTTACCACATCGGTGAAGCCCTGTGGAAAAAAAAAATGACATCGGTTAATTAATTATTTGAGCTAAACATATATAACATGCATAGAAAACTAAGCAATTGCATGCTAGTAAAATTATTAATTGAGAAACATCACTGATAGTTTGCCGAGGTGAAAAAAAAAAATTATGTTTTGAGTCTTGCGAATATAAAATATATTTTTGAAAGAGTCACTCATACGAAAAAAATGTTCGATTTTGAAAACCGAAAAAATCAGAAAACTGTTTTTGATAAATTAAATTTTATTTAGGTTGTTGGTGAATTCCAAGTACCTGCAGCCTTTGGAAGGGAACGCCAACATCCTTCACCATGATTCCTGACATAGTCAATGAGCTTCTGGTCCTCTTGTTTAGACCATGCTCCTTTGTTGTTACCCTGTTTGTCACAACAAGGTTTCCTCATTGCAAGCAATTGGAGGAGATTGAGGAGGATTTATATTGTTCAATGTATATCTGGTAATAGAAATGGGATGGAGAGAGAAAGAAGGTTGAAACAAGAGCCAACTCAAATTCAGGCTTTGGACAAGAATATATAGCTGGGATGGAGTTGTAACTCAACAGACAAAATGTTGAAATATTTGACTTGGACTGGTGGATTTAGGGTGATTAGGTGGGTCACAAGTGTCCTACAGTTGGTATTTGATAAGGGTTTTCTCTCTCCTGGTCGTTTACCGTTAAGTATCCATCTCTTTCGTTTGCGAAGGTTGAAACAACAACCAACCCAAATTTAGGCTACGACTACGGGAAAAAAACCTCAAAACATCAGGCCTTATCCTATCCTATGCACGGTTTTAAAATTTGTTCAAGAGAATGGCCCAGAATTTCTTGATTGATTGGTCTGACCGATCAAGTGGTCAATTGGGCTAAATTGTAAATAAAAATATATTACATAAATAATGTCTGATTTTGTAACATAAGATATAATTTACACGTAAACAATCATAATTTAAACACCTATATAATATTATTAAAAAAATATTGTTTTTTTTTCTCGACCAATTGATCTAGCTAGTTTATCTATCAATTAAATTTTTTTAACTGCCAATTAAGTTTCGATGGACAAAATGAAACATAGCTAGTTTTGAGTGACGGTCTAACTAGTTGCACTGTTGATCAAAATGCTATTCAAATTATGTTTTTTAAAATCATGATCATATGGATTAATGATTTGTCGTGCACAGGGTTAACGGGGCTTCGTTCGTCAGCTTCCCTGTCACCAAGTCACCAACTTCCTTCACCTTTCGGCACTAGGCAGGCATCAGCCCCCATACATGGTCTTACGACTTTGCGGAGACCTGTGTTTTTGATAAACAGTCGTTCAGGCCTGGTTACTTCGACCCCTTTTGTGAGGGGCACCCCTTCTCCCAAAATTACGGGGCTATTTTGCCGAGTTCCTTAAAGAGAGTTGTCTCGCGCCCCTAGATATTCTCTACATACCCATGTGTGTCAGTTTCGGGTACATACCCACGTAGATCAATTTTTAAGGTTATTAATTGGCTTTATATTATATATATATATATAAAGCCAATTAATAACCTAATACGTTTGGATAGTTATCGAAATTAAGTAGATTATTCATTACTCCACTTAAAATTAAATATAAGGATTTTAAAGAGATTTTGTTATTTTGGGGAAATATTTTATAGAAATTTCCAAAACAGGTTAGCAACTAACAAAGTTCAAGAAATTTCTAATTTTAGAAAAATTAGAAGGGCGGTGAGCTTGAAACGTCATAACATGTAAAAAAAAATCTCATTTTAATCCCAAATGTCAACTTATCATCCTTCAAATTTTGTGACAAATTGTTAAAAATGGCAATGCGGAAGCAACCCCGGGTGGCGACCTGCAAATGTCACCTCCAATCTAATTTTTTTTTTCACGTCTAAAACTATTCACTTATGAAAAATATTTAGTTAGATACTATTTTGAGAATATTTGTAAGTTTTTAACCAAAAAAGAAAAATCACATATTTATACCATTGAAAGTCAAAATGAAGATAAATGTGAACGTATTCTTTAATGATTTATATTAAGATAAGAGTTTATTTTGTAAGTCAACGACCAACATGGCATAATTTTGGATTTGATCATGAAAATTCTCAAGATTAAGGTGTAAATCCTTGCAAGAGAATTGGACAGGTGCAGAACTTTGTCATGTGTAACCAGCATACAAAATGTTGAAATTTCCCAAAACAAATTAAAAAATGTTGACATATATGGGAAGGACGTTGACCTGGACTGGTTGGTTTGTTCGCTTTGGTGGTTCACAGGTGACCTGATCGCTTACCATTTAGTATCTATCTCTTTCGTTCGCATTGTGTTTTGGTGCTGTGACTTCTCATTGGGGTCTCAGCTTCGGCCATGTGTCGGTTCGGTTGGTAAGCGTTCCCTAGTGACGGTGGGATCAAATTAACATTGGCTTAAACCTAAGTCTGTTGGCTAATTATGGGTGCTTCATGAAAATATTTATATTAATATGAAATGCTTAAGCAATTTTCGCCTTTCATGAAGAAGATCGTTAGGCAATTTGGTAAAACGCTAAGAATTGAAATGATATGAAGAGGTCGAGACTACTATATGTGAAGTAATCTAGTAGTTTACGGCTTAGTATTTAAGATAATATGTATATACATGCCATTTCTTTTGATCATTTAGGCGACATATGCCTAAGAACACTATTAAACGTATCAATAACAAGTATCACAACCTCTTGTCGTGATTTGTTTCCAATAAATAATATTATACCTGTTAAAAAAAATTTGAAATGATTTTGACCCTCGAAGTAAGAAAAGTTTGTCTTTTATTATAAGCAAACTATATTATCAAAATAGTATCTAGATTTACGAAAATTGACTCTCTTAATAATATATTTTGTGTTGATTCAAACTTAAAAGTTATTTTGTCTTCATAGTGTTAAAGGCGATATTCTTTATCCATGATGTAATTTTACTATATCAAAATTCAACGAGACTGACGGTTATGAGTGTTCAAGTTATGACTAATATATAAATATAATTTACTTTTAAAAAATAGTCTCGTCCACGCTAATAAGTACTTTCTACACTATACTTTTGGCGACATAAAGGGATCTCTTCAATGATTTGGCATGGGCTTGGAATGCTGAACAAAGATGCACATATTGCTGAACTTCTGTATATATAAATAAACAGAAATTCTTTTGAAGCATTCTAGTTATTTCGGCCATGGGATGTATAAACTTAGTTTTTGCCAATTATTTGGAAAAGTGAATTTCTCATTAGTTGCGGTTTGTTGGAAAAAATAAGATATTCTTTTGGGAAATTACCCCCTAGTCCCTAATCTTAATCAAATTATCCTATCGGATCCTTCCTTTCTCATAAATAATTTAGTCGTCCCTGTATTTTGAAAAATATTGGCCTCGGTCCCTGGTTGACTTCAACACCCATTTTTTTATTTTTTTTAAGTGAAGCGACTATTTTACCATTCACAAAAAGACAAAAATAAGATGAAATTTTTTATTTTGTGAAGGATAAAATAGTCATGTCACATGACAAAAAAAAATAAAAAAGGATGTTGAAGTCAACCAAGGACCCGATACCAATATTTTTTTAAAATACAGGTACGACTAAATAATTTTTCAAAAAATAGAGATTGTAATTAAGACTAGGGCCTATGGAATAATTTTCCCTATTCTTTTTTAATTCAAAATTGAATAATTAATTTTTGACATATCTCTATTCACTTTACAAGCAACTAATTAGATGGAAGTAAACCGAAAGAAAAAATGTATAGATGTTCATTACATTATTTTTCGTATATGAGATGGTGGCATTATTCGGACAATGTTACATATTATATCTGCCATCAATCAAACAAAACCCTAAATATTAAATTACAAGTCAAACAATTTCATGTCTTAATTCTAGAAGAAATCGAGTGGTACTGATTGTTCAAACTTAGTTTAGTTTGCAAGACTTTGGACAAATAAGCTTTCTTTGATTTTTCGTTTGTCGATGTTTTGGACTACGGAGGATTGGATTCCCAACTAGCTAGTCTAGGACCAATTGTATCGGTTTAGATGGTCTCCAATTACGGTTTTAGACTGCTTCAAGAATAGCGTACGGTTATATTGGACCCAAGTTCTAAAAACTTGATACCTTTCAAAAAAAGAAATTGACCATCAATTCGATGTACGGTTATATATTCTTGTTTTTATTTCGTTGTTATTTAATATGTAGGAATCGTCATAAAATATCTCGCATGACCATGATGGGATTCTAGAACACGAGAAAGTGCAAAAAAAATCTCCACAAGTTTAAACTAGCAAAACCTGTAATAGGTCATTCCACGTCCAACCAGCTTCTTCCAATCAGGCGAGACTAGTTTCCATCTTTATGAAGGAAAGATCTTGTATCTCTGTGGTGGAGCTTGAAGAAAAAAAAATTATAAAAGAAATATGTCTGTTATCAATCATTGAAAACTATATATTGTAAGGTATTATTTGGTTCTGAGTGGCCACTGCAGTTCAGATTCTATTGATGAAAAATATTTTTTTTGAAAAATATTCTCTAAATAATGTCATCAGGGATATCAGAATTCACAGAAGTCCACATTTCAGTAAGTGCACTGCGAGGTATAATTTTTGGTGTAAATTTTATTTTTAAAAGATATTTTTTTTTCTAAAACCAAAATAGAACTCACCATATCCATACGTCAATAAGCACTCGATATACCTATTCCCTGGACAATTCTTCATAAAATTCGTTCTCTGCGAGCTAGTTTATAATGCACTCCAAAAAAAATTGGTCTGGATTCACTCCAAAACTTTGTGTTGTCACTTTCTTCTACCTAATTATCCACTCTAGGTTTTCGACGGATCGCAGTTCCCCATAACCGGAAAGGAAACCTAGGAACGTGCTACCAACATCAACAGGAAAAAAATGAAACGTACTACCACCAAATTAAATTTTTGTGAAGTTCAAAACAAATTGGCGCAAGAGTGCTAATTTTTCTATAGATATTGTTTTTATTAATAAATTTGAAAATTTTATATTCTGATTATCTTCAAATTTGGATTAGTTATGAAAATCATAATCTTATACCAGAGCGAGTTGTTTTTTAAATAAATTTTACACCATGAAATTGAACCATAGACATATGTTGATTCGTATTGCACCTTAAATTATTGCGGTGAATGAGTTTTGACATCAAAACAGTTGGCGTTGTTTTCCTCTTTAATTGAACTAAAATTGGGTTAGAGTCTTCTCAGAAGCTTATTGGAATAGAAGGTATACATGCCATGAAATTGGGTAGGAGACTAACCAACATGGTTTTACATGTAATTGAAATCCCGTGTGCACCTGTTACATTCACGACTACCCCCTAACATTCATGCAGTGACCTAATAGTCATCTTTATTGGAAAATTTTCGAATCCAGTACATGCTAAGACAATATGCATTAATGTTTTTTTGGACCATTTCATGAATCTTGATTAGGGTTTTTGTCTCTTTCCCCAAGAATTTGGTGAATGGTTTTTGTTGTTGGAAATTTACATTAAGTTTGGTTCTGAGTACGAGGGAGGGAGTTCTAACTAATCCAAAAGGCTGCAAGGTACAAATACCTCGAGTAAAAAATGGTAATTCAAACTCATTTTTATTCGTGAGGCTCGATTTTCGTTTTCCTTTCAGGCTTTCACCCATTAAAATATCTAATATGGAGAAGCTAGTGTGTCAATGCTTACTTTTTGTTGTCGGTGTGTCGGTGGTTTCGTTAATACGACAAGAGTTGAAATTTGCAAAAATGGAAAGATAGAAAAATGAGTTTCCCTCTGAGTTTATTTGGGTTATAATTGTTAGGAATATCGGCCGGAAAGTGGAGAGAGATGTAAAATTCATTAATCCATTGGTTATATGAAAAAAATCATAAGTCTCTAAATTTTAATATATAATGTATGAGGAAATCTATTGTATAAAACTTATTAATTCCTAAGAATAACTTAATTTCAAATGTCACATGAGAGTACTAAAATATCTCCCCCATCACTTCAAACGCCAAAGTCACTAAAGTATCAAGAACTTGAGTTGACAATAAGATGAATCTTACCCCTAAAAAAAAAGATGAATCTTAATGTCGTATCACTAACTCAGAGAATTAAAACTTTCATTGACACGTAGAAACATATTTTGGCAAAAAAAACATCTAAAAAAAATTCGCCTCTTTTGCTGGAGCTCTCTTTCCTCCTCGCATGTGTCTTCCTTCCCTACATTCTGATTCCCCTTCCCTTTTCATCTCCTCCGTTTCTAGGTCTCGTGCGATTTTTAAATTTTAAAGTCGTCGAGTATTTTTATACTACTAAATGTCATTAGAGAAAAAACTGATGTAGAAACTAACAAGTTTTATATTTACAAACTTAACGATTCATTAATTAAAGGTTAGACCTCATAGTACATTTTATCAAACATTAGAGACTTATAAATTTATTTCCCTTGTTTTTAAATTATTAAATTGGAAATAAGAATTTAAACAAATTATTAGAGTTAGATCTCATTATTATTGAATAACTCTCATTTCATGGCACCAAGAAAGTGAAAGACATGCAAATTTCAATTAAACAAATTGAAAATCAGATTTCATTTGAAGCAACGCACGGAAAGAGTTGAACATTTGGAAAGGTGTTGGAGACCATATCAAAGTTGAAATATTTCAACTTGTATTTACCTTCAATTTATTGAGTTTAATAATAAATATGGAAATTCTATTTTAAAATGTCCATTCTACTATTGTTTTTTTTTTTTGGCACTCGTTCGTATGTAAACTCCTAGATAGCTAGAAGACTACGAGAACAAGAAAAATAAACCCAGGGGAACCATTTTAACCCTATTTTTCAATTTAATCCAAGAATCTTCCTTTATTGTTTTAAACTTTTTGTTCTCTACAACCAGAAATTGCAAATAGGGTTTGACTTTCACCAGCAACTTTTGTACGCCTATTGGCTTTGGCTTGAAGATTCCAGCCACGTCACGATGATCTTTATCCCAAAGTTAAGACTGGTTGGTTTTTATCTGAGAGGGACCAATATCACTACCATCTAAGGGTCACATGCATGCTTCCAGAAAAAGTATGTAAAATTGCCATAAACCAATTGGATTGGAGAAGTGGGTAAGCAGGCCTCGTCAATCTCTTGCCTTCTTCATGTTTACGCAGCGAACAGTCCTAGTTATGAAGATTCTTCTACCACTGACATCTGACCTGCAATAAGTTTCGTCTTTCTGGTTTGGGATTTTATTAATTCAATTTTGAGTTGAATATAATTATAAAAATGTGACAAATTTTTCTGATGAATATTTGATATTGTTGTTTTTGCGAGTGATTTAAACTCAAAATATTTTAATAAAGTTAAAAAAATTCTGTCGGATCTAAAAATTTTGTGGTTTATCCCTGACGTTTCAGACACATGGAGTATAGATTTTAGGTATCTTAGTCGTATAATTAACCTCGTAACCTTCCGTAGTGTTGGATTTTTTTAGTTTTGCTTTGACCAGCAGTTGGAAAACAACCGGTCGCTAGAACGATTGATTTATTGTTGTGAACTTGACTTCGGGAATGAAACCTTTTCGACGTCCAAGACATGCAATATGAAATTTGTCATTTCCTCCCTGTGGCCATCTTCTTTGGCCTTCAAGGCCAAACGTTACAATGTTATAATTAATGTGGATGTACCTTCAAGTTAACATTTAGTGGAAACAAAATGATGGTGGAATTCGTTTCTACTTGCTTTGTACTATCCAGTAGTTTAGGACCTTTTGTTTAGGGGTACAAATGTATTGAACGGTCAATCTATTTTGGAGTATAATTGTCAAGGAGTTTCTGTTGAGGAATCTCTTCTCGTATGTTTAAAGAGCCTTGATGCAATTATCTATGTACCCCATGAAGGTGTGCCCAAGTAAACGAATGGTTGTGATATTGCTAATTGTTTATTTATTTGAGAGACAATGTGCCATGTTATTATATTAAGTTCAATAATCATCGAGCTTTGGATGGTCCAAGTCTCGGGGAAAGAAGTCTGTGCCTCAAGATACAAAATGGTAAAGCTTGCAAACAATTTGTAGTTGCGGATCTCAAAGAAAGGTGAGTGCATTTGACACATCTATCTCTATTGTTTTAGAGCCAGTGTACAACCTTGAAAATTGAAATCATTTCGGCAGCAAGACTATCTGCACTCCTGACTCCGCAACATTGACGTGTCCTCCTCCAGGTCAGTGCTATTTTTAAATTTCAGTCCACAACCCTGACCTAGCTACAGTAATGTGCTACTGGTTCATGTCAATTTTTTTCAACTCTATTTTTTTCTAATTCAGCTAACTGTACCAAATTCGAATATTATTTCGAGTAACTTGGAAATGCTAAATTTAATTTTGAATTAATCAAAATTAAAAAAAATTCAAACTAAAAATTACTTATAAATAATTTGAATTTTAAATTCGTGAAATTACAAATTAAATAGAATTTATGGTTTAAGATATATAAATTAATAGTTAAGATTTTAGGATTAAGGTAAAAGTTTAGGATTTTAGTGTTATGGTAAGGTTAAGGGTTAAAGGTATTTAAGATACATAAATACATGTATACATAAGTTTTTTTCAATTATATAATTACATCAAATTACATAATTATCTCAAATCACATAATTTAAATAACATAACTGAGATTATCGTATACAATTGATTTTATACAATTATTAAAAATATTATAAAACATATAAGTCAAACATAATATTGTAAAATGGTACAAATAATATTTTTAATATTTTTTAAGAACAATAAATTCTTGACTGCACAATTTTTTTTAACCCCAAAAGTTAAATTATTTAGATACAACTCCAGAATATTAAAAAAAAATCAAATAGGAAGGTGGAAAATGGTAGAAATTTTTTTTAGAAATTTTTTCCAATTTTTTTATTTTTAATTTTTTTTTAAAGCTAACTTTGCTTTGATTGCACTGACCTGACCGACGTTGCCCAATCAGAACGGTCCACGTCGACCAAGGCCCCAACCTTGCGCGTGAGCGGGGAATGCCGTGTTGCGTGTAGTCTAAGCAGGTTTTAGTGCACCTTGATCTTTAATAATGAGACCTTCATTGTTTCTTGTAATTGTGTTGCGAGAAAAATGGTTACAAGAACGTTAAGTAACTCAAATTTTTGAGCCCAACAAATTATTACAATCCTAAATTTGAAAAAGAGTTTAAATCTAAAATATTTTAAAATTAAAATTTATCGTACATACTCACAGAGCTATCATCAAGTTCGGTGGCTGAAAATCTTATATGCATTATATCCAATAAATTTTATTAACCGATAGAAATTCAGAACAGGAATTAGAAATCTGGTTTGCATTAATAATTGGATCTAGTTTGATCTTTTCAAATAGTCATTATTTCATACCTAACCAAATACTCTAATACATGTACGTTGCTAAGGAAACAAGCTCCTATATATAAGATTTTTTTCAATAATAGAAAAATACGCTCAACAAAATATGATCTTAGCAATGCTTCCTTTTTTCAACTTTAGTAAATATATTTTGTATCAAATTACATTTTGAACTTATTTTTTGCAAAAAAAATGAGATGACCGACGTTCTCCACAAGTAAGGAGTTAGATAGATTTGATTCTATTCTATACAAAGGAAGGTCAGTTCCATAAGCTATGAGAAAGTTATAGTGTCTATACTTTATCTTTAACAAAAGCCTATTGACATTCAGTATAAACTGATTTATCCATGGTTTTACCCTATTTGGTGGAATCTTGGAATATATCTTTCATGCAAAGCTGCACAAACCAATATGTCTAAAACCACATAGATCAATGGGGTTTGAAATTTTTGGAAATCAAAGAAATGCATGTTTTGTTGAGATCACAATAAAGCACTTGCTATTCTGCATATTTCTAACTACAGCTATCAAATCTTTGGATACTATAGAGCAATACTTTTCAACAGTGATGAATGAATACACATTAATTAGCGGAGCTATTATACTGTAGTATAATTCAAGTTCATACAATTCAAAGATGCTGCTTTTACTTTCTCTTCTGAAATGTCTTATCAAATTTCTGGTCATGGAGTGAGTTACTACTACGTTAGGGATGCATTGAATTATTTGAACTTGGCCATATTACATGATGATACACCTCTTTGACATGATTTTGAACTACAATTTTCAAGATCTTACCGACTCTCATTACACACTCTTATAGTAGTTTTTTAAGTGATTTACACTTTTGATTTTACTTTTGACATCTCGGTAAGGCAGCTCCCGAAATTCTCCAATATTGAATAAATTTTCACACTGTATAGATGAACTTTTCTGCAGAAATCAAAAAATTATTAGAACAAAATGAAAAAATTTGCAAAGACCAGTATTACAGAAAAAATACCATTCTCATAAGAAAAAAAATACATCCTATTTTTTTCAAAAATCAAAAAACCACAGGGCCAAAGAGAAAAAATTGACTCGGAGTCGTCATCACATAAGAAAATGTCATTTTCAAATAAAAAATAGAAAAAATATTACTGCATGAAAAATGTCGATATCGTGTGAATAAATACTGAAATTAGATGAAAAAAATGTCGCACACTTCAACCCATATTTCATATCGTATTCAAATCCAAATACGAGTCTTCACAATCTATGTAGGACATGAAACTACTTCATTTGGAGAAAAAAATTGTTGAATAGTTGCTACCCGAATTACTAGAATCTTGAATTGATAAAAATAATAATAAGTTAAACATATTTTAAGAGTTTTAAACCACGTTAGATTCGCCACTACAGGAAAAGTGTGCGCCCTCTCCTTACCACGTGGCAGCTCGTCTACGACGTTGACACGTGTAACGCCTCTGCGTGTCAGCGTGGCGTGGGACGCCGCTTGGCCACGCTGTCGCCTTTGCTAACGTGGTCTAGTCTGATTGGATAAGATAGCAGGACAAAAAAAATGAGTACAATGAACAAATTTGGCAATAGTCTTAAAATCAACCACTTGCAAGTCAACATTAAACAACGTTCAATCTTTCTCACATATCATCTAGACTCGGTCGTCGGAGGCGGAGGTTGCTTGCTGGCCGGCCCTACTCTCTCTACTATCTCCCCAAACTACCCCCGCAAAAGACGACAAAATTCTCCCACCTAGCCATCATACCGCGCGAACTCTGAACGAAACCCAGTGGCATCCTCGTCATTTCTAGCCCAATACCACGTCACGCCCATCTTTCTAAATCAATCGCGTATCTTATTATCTACTAATATCATATACCAACGCGTACTTTCAACTCTGGTTCGCGTCTCCCTCTCCCTAATTAATTAATTAATCATATTTTATTTTTATATGCTGGTGTCTTCTTCCTCACTAACCGTCGCCGCCGCCGCCGTCTCCTCCCGCGCCCTAGCTCACATTCCAGGTATTTGTCTAAAAGGCGCGAACTCTCTCTCTCTCTCTCTCTCTCCCCTCTATATCGTCAGTTTTTTTCTCTCTCTCTCTCTCTTTTCTGTCTCTTCTTCTCTGTTCCTGAAAGATTGAAGGTTGTAGGTGTAACCGCCTGCCGAGCTTCGAGAATGGCGCCTCCGATTCTGTCACTCGCTTTGCCGACGGAGACCGGGAGAGTTCTCAGCATCCAATCTCACACCGTCCAGGTCTTCTTTTTCCCTTTCTCCTCGAATAGTCTTGCTTTATACACTTGCATGAGTTCTGCGTTTCTGCTTCTCGCCGGATTGTGAAACTATAGCGCCAGGCTGTAGCGGTCGACGAGCGATGACTCGATGTCTTCGAAGCATGAAAATCGCGTGCGATGATGTGTTGTGTGATCTATTGAGTGGAAGAAATCTCTTAGAATAGCCAGAAATGAGCTTGTAATGTGTTTAGATCGCTTAATCAAGGGAGTCAAGTGAGATATAATTGATAGATATCGTGATCGGATAGAAAAAATTAAGGTGCAATACAGAGGTTCTGTAGTATATATGGAATTATACTGAGTAATCAGTTTTATTATATCAAGGTGGGAGATTGGGAGAGTAACATAAGAAGCAAGTACGGTCCTGGTTTACATAAAGTAACATGGAATAACTGGTAAATATAATTATTTACTTTTATGAAACTCTAGTTTATTCTTGTTTTGTCTCTCCAAATATAGCGATAGAGCCTTTTGGATGTCAAGATGTGCCATTTTCGGTTTTGATTGAGACGGTGATATGGAAGGGGGTGGATTACTTGGTAGGCATTGAATGTCAATATCAGCATTAAGAATATTGAAAAGATGGTGCTGCATTTTTTATAGAAAGAATTGATTCTCATTGGCTTTAGTGGTTCTTTCACGTGTAGGGATATGTCGGCAACAAATCGGCCGTATTTCCTCTCCAACTATTAGGTTTTGATGTGGATCCAGTCAATTCGGTACAATTCTCGAATCACACAGGCAAGCAGTCTCAGAACTCTAAGGGCTGATATCCGGTGCGATGTCTTCTGTAAATCTGTATTCAGATTTCAGGCAACATCATCAAAATTCTTTTTACAATGTTAAACTCTGCAGGATACCCCACTTTCAAAGGCCAAGTATTAAATGGGCAACAACTATGGGAGTTGATAGAGGGCCTCGAAGCAAATGAGTTGCTCTTTTACACTCATTTGTTGACTGGTATGTTTTGCCGGTTATCTATTGCATTCCTCTGCTTCAGGTTCTTTATACTAAACCATTATTCTGCTAGAGATGAAGACTTTACATGGACACACTTCTTGTCCGTGGATGGTCTCTGTACAAATGATCATTCAAACAAATTCTAGAAAAAGGAGTTGCATGGTGTCATAGGAAAAAGCTATTTATGATCTAGTTGCTTTGGCATAAAGTAGGAGCATTGGCTCCGTTAAATTTGGAAAGTTCGTTCTCTTGGTGCTCTGCTACATCTCCAAGTTTTATCTTCTGCTAACGGAAGGAGCTTGCTTTTTGTTTCTGTTGCCTGTTTTAGGTTACATTGGTTCAGTTTCATTTTTGAACACTGTATTGGAAGTCGTCAATAAGCTTCGTTCAATCAATCCAAACCTGATATACGGTGAGTAGATGAATTAGAAATGTGCAGTTTATTTATTTATACAGAAAGAAGAGATGAGGGAGGGGATTTGATCACCATCCTCTCCCTTTAAAGAGGGGTCTTGACCAACTCAGCTAGCCCCAGTTGGTCAGTTCTCTTTGGCATGACTTTGATATTTGTTTTGCCTTGCTGTAGTTTGTGATCCTGTGTTGGGTGATGAAGGGAAGCTTTATGTCCCTCCAGAGCTGGTGGCAGTCTATCGTGAAAAGGCATGTATTCCTAGCCATGTAGTTATAGCTTATGGTGCTCTGTTTTTTATGCTCCCAGTAATTGATTTCATGTAATGGGATATTGCTCGGATTAGTAAATGCCAATATTGGACGAATAAATGTGCTTGAAAATAATTATGTGGTGCAAAATATTTGCTGATCACTAGGCCAAAACAGCTTCTTCTTTTTTCAACTGGATTGTACCTTTGTATGAATGTTATATCCAAATTGCAGAAATTGATAGCAGCAACATGAGACCACTTATCTTCTGTGACTAGGTTGTTCCAGTAGCTTCAATGCTGACTCCTAATCAGTTTGAAGCTGAACTTTTGACTGGATCAAGGTAATTTTCACAAACAAAACAGTCAAATAATGGAGTATTCCTTAATTAGACTCTCGAGTCTCACTCTTTGTTTGGTTCTTGTTGCCCTCTATTTCCTATTGCCGGCAATGGCAGATTGAGTTTGGCCATTTTTGTTTATTTTCATGCCTTACGTAATCTAACTGTTAGTTTTGTTTTATTCCATTTGTTAAAAAAAGAAGTTTTGGTTGGGATAGAAGAAGACATTGCAAATCAGGAAGAGGTATTTAAAGAGAGAAAAATCAGAAGGAGAGGTTATGAAAAAGAAACAATTGAGTCAATTGAGCATGTTGAAAATTTAATTATCTAATGCATTTTTGTTCTTGTTTTTACGGAATTGTTGAATCAATCATCATTATGGAAACCAGGCTGTTAGATAAGTCATTCATTAAACAGGTTCTAAATCATATCTGTTTATTTTTTGTTTTAAGCTGTCCATATATGTACATTTTCAAAAACAAATACCTGTACATTTTTTGGCTTCTGATGAAGTTTTTCATACAGGATTGTGACTGAAGTAGATGGTCGTGAAGCTTGCAAAGTTCTTCATGCTTCTGGACCTTCAAAGGTTTCAGTATATTCTGACTGAAGTAGATGCAAGCTTGCTTTTCCAGTAACTTTTTTAATTCCACTGACGAGACTTGCAGCTGCATTATTGAAGACAGGCTTGTTAACTTCCCACATTTCTCTTATATGTTTTACAAATATTTTTCATGTGCTTCAGGTTGTAATTACAAGCATTAATATAGATGGCACTCTTCTCCTCATCGGCAGTGATCTAAAGGAAAAGGTAGGATCCATGTGTAGAAAGTCGCGATACAGAATTGTCCAGTTGTTTATTCTTTCAATGCTGCAATTTTAAGCACATCGGGAAATATAATGAATAATATTGCTTCTACCAGCAGTTGAGTGCATTGATTTTCTAGGATATCCAAGTTGTTACTACAGAAAATGGTCTTGTTGTATTTGTATAAATTTGCATGATGTTGTGTGGGATAGTAATATATGCTTCTGTGTAATCTGTTATTGGCGATTTCTGATTGACATACCCATTGATGTTTCTGCCAAATGCTGATTGGTTAGTTGTCTGAATTATTTTTGGCATGCGATGATTCAATGCTTAGTTTAGGGCGGCATTTTTTCACAAACAGTCCCTGGTATGCTTTACTATATGAAGTTTATTTTCAGTTGAAACATTCAAAGACTCGTTGCTCATTGATGAAAGTAAAATTCGTATTGTCTTGTCTTTCAGGGTCAGCCCCCGAAGCAATTCAAGATCGTCATTCCGAAGATACCTGCATATTTCACGGTAAGAAGACTCATCTCACTGGAGTTGATATCGCTGTAGTAGATGATATGTTTATTTCATGCATCAATGACTTATTACCTGGCTGTGGAACTTTTTTCTATTTATTTTCATAACATTGGTAGGTAGAGTTTCCTTCTACTCTTTTAGTTTTTTATAACCCACAAAGTAGTTCTCACAAAGGAGCATGCACCTATCTTTTGGTAAACTAAGTTTTAGATAATCTTCTGCACCAATCTAAAGTAAAACGTCTTGATAACTAATCCTTCTGACACTGGGAAGACTTCAAGTAACTCATTGAACTAAAATCATATTATAACCATTCTCTTTCCTCCAACACATCATGCTTCTCGTGGATTGGGAGAGCATTGCATAAGCATGGAAGTTGATGCAGGTCATATTATCTTTTTCAGGGAACTGGCGATCTAACGACTGCGCTTCTTCTTGGATGGAGTAAAGTAATGCCTCTTACCTCAAGTTGAGCCTCATTTTCTGTCATTTCACCAATATTTCTTTCTTCTAACCGTTTCATGCCAACGTGCTGTTCAGAAATATCCGGACAGCCTCGACACAGCAGCTGAGCTTGCAGTATCTAGCTTGCAGGTAACTTCTGCTAACCTCTGGTTTATCTTTGCAAGATCCCGAAGTTCTTTCGGCTTGAATTTAGTCTTTATGCAACTCTTAGAACAAGTTCAAACATATTAACCGTTGACGGGAATCGGCCATAGGCACTTCTGCAGAGGACGCTTGAAGATTACAGGGCTGCCGGTTATGATCCCCAATCGAGCAGCTTGGAAATAAGATTAATTCAAAGCCAGGATGACATTCGCCACCCACAAGTTAAATTTAGAGCTGAACACTACTCGTAGTAACTTGGCAGCAGGAGTACTTCTGTTCTTGGTTCATCTGTCACCATCTAACTATTTATTTTCTTTCTCGATGAAAATGGTGTACTTTATGTTAGTACTATGGAAAGACAAGTGCGCTTCTGATATAATGATATACGATGACAGTTTAAGGTAATTCAAAAAAATATGACAATTTAATGCTGAACGGAAAGAAGCTGATGGTCTTCCCAACCTGCAAGAAGTCAGCTAGTATCTGAACAATTAGAGGGGGAAAAACATTGAAAAACCAAAGAAAATTGGTTCAATAAGAGAATTTAATTACTTGAAGAATCTTTGCGACTTCTTCAAAAATGAAGGGAAAAAAGAGAAGTGGAAAGAAAGAAGAACGGATAATTATGCTCACTTCATTGATGTCTGGCACATCATGTACTCATCATTTGTATATCGAAAATCAATCAGAAATTTTTGGGAGTTTGATTTTATTATATTTTCAGGCTCTCATTTATGTTGATAAAAAAAATTTGTCTTTTGTTTTAGAAATGACAAAAATATTCTTGAAAAAACTAAAAATCTACCTTTTTAACTTTTAAATCTCACTATGAATTTCAAGAACCAAACTTAGAAATTAACCAAAAACAAATTCTTCGACCTCTGATCTCATTCACTCGACTTCACGGTCAACCTAACAAAGGGATGATCAAGCAAGTCAATTTTTCCAGTGAACCACTCAACTGTCCACTTGTTCATCTAAATTCTTGTATCAAATGCACGGAACCTCACTTGTTAGGAACAAGCTCATCCATCGAAAAAGTTGCTTGTGTGTTCGTGTGTATTGTGTACGTTATCTGATAATAATTCAAATCTTTCTTTAAATCGACAATTTAATCACCATAAATCAATAATTCAAATTAGTTGTGTATGCACTCCGACAACTATAATATTTCCATTCATCCATCCACCCATTGTGAACCTCGGAGCAGAACAGATCTTTTTCTTAATTAAAATAGGAAAAAATTTATTTTATTATCATATAATTTCACGAATTGACATTTAACACCCAAAAATTATTAAATTATCTAATGACCTAAACGAGGTCCTAAGAATATGATACAGAGTAAATTGCCCTCAAGTCCTCAATTTTTGCTTAAATTATTATTTTTGTCCTTATTGTTTTAAAAAAGATAATTTAGTCCCTTTATTTTGCTTAAATGTCACTCTAAGGTCTTTGGTACCAGATCAAAATTTTTTTTCAGCAACAAGGGACCTGAAATGACTCTTTTGCTCTTTAGTCAAATATTAAAATTAAAAGATAAAAGATTGGTCCAACAGAAGGGGGTCGGCGTAAGTGCCACCGCGAGGAAGATTCTTCGACTAGGAGGCGCACCATGAAAAGACGGGTTGTCCGAGGAAGAAGAAGATAGAAAAAAGAAGAAGAAGAAGAAGAAGAAGAAGAAGAAGAAGAAGACGACAGAAGAAGAAGAGTCTCCTTGGTAAAGGGGAAGAAACCATCTAAGGGGGCTGGGTGGGTCCTGAGGAATGAAAATTATCGCGAAGGGGGATGAAGAGGATGAAAGGGATCGACTTTGGGTGAAGAGGAAGACTCCAATCTGTGCTCGAGCAGTGCTTGCGAGCTCTCGAGTTCCTCAGTAGTCCCAAAGAGCCGGCACTAGAAGATGAAGAAGACGACTCAGATGCTGGGTGAATTTAATTAACCTTGTTTTTCAACTTTTGACTAAAGGACAAAAGAGTCATTTTAGGTTTTTTGGTGCCAGAGAAATTTTTCAATTTCGGTACCAAAGATCTAATAGTGATAATTAAGTAAAGTAGGGAGACGAAAGTCTTTTTTCGAAATAAAAGAGACAAAAATAATAATTTTAACAAAATCTAGAGACCCGAAGACAATTTGCTCTATGATAAAACCATAGACCAACGTCAGCATTGTTTCCCGAAAACGACAGAGAGAAGCGGAAAAGCGCCATCCTCCGCCGAGACGTTTCGCGCCTCTTCTCAACTCTCTCTTCTTCTTCTCTCTCTCTCGGAAGTGGGTAACGGTAGAGAATCTCAGCTGGAATGGAGCCGGAGACGGCGCTAGAGCTAGTGAAGCGAGGAGCAACCCTCCTCCTTCTCGATGTCCCTCGCTTCACCCTCCTCGGCATCGACACCCAGGCAAGCCTCTCTCTCTCTCTCTCTCTCTCTCTCTCTCTCTCTCTCTCTCTCT
>SOPF01027936.1:231047-242573 GCA_012979155.1 Hypericum perforatum
CTCTCTCTCTCTCTCTCTCTCTCTCTCTCTCTCTCTCTCTCTCTCTTCACTTTAAACCCTAAACCCCTTTCTTCCAACTCCCGGCCCGCCTTGTCGTTTCGCAGGTGTTCAACGTGGGCCCCGCCTTCAAGGGCATCAAGATGATCCCTCCTGGTCCCCACTTCGTCTTCTACAGCTCTTCCAGCCGGGATGGGAACGACTTCGCTCCCATCACCGGGTTTTTCGTCGACGCTGCCCCCTCGCAGGTGCGGAATGGGTAAAATAGGAGAGATTTTCACTCGGTTTTGTTAATATATTGGGGGATTGATTTATTTATTTTGGAATAACATGCATTAGCCTAAGCTTTGACTCGTCGATGGAACAGGTTATTGTTCGTAAATGGGATCAACAAGAGGAACGGCTGGTTCGAGTGGCTGAAGACGAGGTTTGTGTTTTTGTGTTGTATTTCTCGAGTCTCATTTTCTTCTGAAGGATAATCCTGCCTATTGTTTTGAAGTTTTTTGTGGTCCATGTTTTGCTGTTACGCCTGACTAGACCCACTGCCTCTTGTGTTTCAAACGCTTGTCGTGCGAACACAACATGAGACCCAAATGCCATGGGTCTCGTTAGAGCAATTAGCTCTGATGTCATATAAGGATTTCAATATCCCACCATAAACAGGCCCAACACACTTGTCACTTCCGATGTGAATTCTCTCCAACAATATGTATTTAAAAGGAATTTGGACATCCATATCGATAATGGTTTTACAGCAGATAATTGGAAACCGTGAAGTCTGAGCAAAATTGAATATAATTGGAACCTTTTTAAGTATGAGCAACAGCTAGCTTGGAAAGCACACGGGCTTTCCCCGAGTAATATGCTACACATTAAATACAGTTCTCTCCATTTTCTTTTTATGTATTGACTATGTAAATAAAAAAATTTGACATTCTGTATTTGGCTATTTGCTTGAACCATGTATGTCATTTTGGATTTGTTCAACCGCATGGGCTAGATTATGCTGTCTAACTTCTCTCTCCTGGTTTGTTTTGTTGATTTTCTTCAAGGAAGAAAGATACCAGCAAGCAGTTAGAAGCTTAGAATTTGACAGGCATCTCGGTCCTTACACCTTGAATCGATACGGGGAGTGGAATCGGCTATCCAATTACCTCACGAAGAGTGTGATAGAACGGATTGGTAATTAAGCTGCTCCACATGCATTCCTTTTTCGTAAAGTGATAATTTTTAGCCCTTCTATCTGCCACGGTTTGCATAGATCTGCGAGTTAAGTTTATGTGAAGCACTGTGTCAGTCTATACAAGTAAGGTTTCATGAGTTTACTAGTAGTATTCGTTGGTGGAAACCCATGAGTTCAGAGTGCCCCAAACAGTTTGTGTTTATCTTTTTTGGTTTCGAGTGCAAAGTTTACATGGATCCTTTCTTGGTAACCTGAAAGAAAGGTCTTCCTATAATTGGTATCACCCTTTCAAATGAAGCTCCATCCCAGCAAATACTTTGGGTGCTATTTCAAGTGCAGTCTTTTCTGACAACAGTTCTTGTTTTGAATTTGGTATCTGTACTAAATAAGCTTCCCATTGGTTGGTTCTTTTGACTTTTAAGCATTTATAGGAGAGAATTATATGATGTCCTCACTTTTAAGTTTGTATTCATCCAACAGAGCCTATCGGAGGAGATATTACTGTGGCAAGCGAATCTGATGCAGTTAAAAGCAATTCCAAATCAATGATGGAGAGAACTTTAGATGAGCAGTTGAAGACAAGTAAGTTCTCCACACATATACCGGCTGAGAGGGCTGAAAGAAAAGGATGCTTCTACACTCCAATTCCTCGTGTTATCAAAAGAAAAGGGATGAATGTAAACGAACTTACTTCATTAAATCTTGACAAGGTATAATTTGGTTTTTCGTAGCTCAGAAATTCCATTCTTAAAGCAAATGAGAGAAGAAATCTCGAATTTTCTCCTTGTGTATCGTTTCATTTGCTGACGATGTTTTGCTTGGTACTTTCCTGCCCAGACACAATTATTAGAGAGAGTTTTGATGAAGGATTACCAGGGTTCTGAGGACTTGCTTCTGGGAGAATTGCAGTTTACTTTTGTTGCATTCTTGGTATGGACTGAATTGTCTTAGACATCGTGTGTCATCTCTATTAGATTCTTGTTCTGACGCATGAAAATTCTGCAGATGGGCCAATCGTTAGAAGCATTTTTGCAATGGAAATCACTGGTTAGCCTTCTTTTGGGTTGCACTGAAGCTGTAAGTATGAGATCTTTATCCAATTAAAGTTCCCAACTAGTTGAAGCTTTTTTTGTAAATACAAAACCAAGTGTGCCTCCATTGGATGTCAAAAGGTTAACCCAGTTAGCTGCTTTCTAGTTTCTAGATTAGGAAAAACAAGTTTCAAATATATATACAGAGAGAGAGAGAGATATGTTATACTGAATTTGGTGATCTCTCTGGCCTCCATCTAGTGCACCTTTGCCAATGTGTTTCTCTAATCTATAATTAAGGTTATCCTTGTAGACTAGGAGACAACAGGACTTTTATTCCACTTGATCAGCTATTTTCAGGTTTAAACTGTAGAACTAATACTGAATAAATTGTTCTGGTTAAATGGATTTCAGAGTCCAGTTTGTCCAATTCTACAAGGAAGGGATGACTATGTTCTCATGTTTTAAGGGATCACTATGAATCAGGGTCTGCTAGTTGTTATTGTAGCTTCCGTTGCAAATGAAAATTGCCGGAGGTTTTTTGGCAGTGTGAGGAATAAAAAATGGAAGATTAGGATTCCTTCTTCATGAATAGGCAACCAACTTATATAAATATCTAATTGGCTGTAAAGATTCATCACTAGCAAGCGACTAGGACATCTTAGACTGAAAAGAAATATTATATTTCTATGCCTCGGGATAAGGCCACAAAATAGCAAATGCTACGAATTTTTGGATTGGAAGTTCTAAAAATGCTAGGTAAGTTATCATTTCTCTAATTTTTTTTAATGCATGTAATCTGCGAGTGCTCATATTTGGGATTCATCTAGCATGTAGATCACTCACCTTTATGATTGGATTAGTGCCAAATTTCATCAGTTTTGCCAACTTTTAACCACCTTTTCTTTTTATTAAAGTCATATGTGATTATCTTTTTCAGCCTTTCCGGACGAGGAGTCAGCTGTTTACAAAGGTGAGTTTCTAGAGTGATTCCTAGTCTTCAAATTTCATGCTTCTATGAGGTGAATTCAAATATTCATTTCAGAAAATTATGCAACTGGATGTAAAGGATTCATGTCTACCCCATGTAAACAAGCTTGATGAGTGATCTGGATTTATTAACCATCTGTCATGAATACTCAACATGTTATCCTTATTCCAACTGCGTGCCCAATTCATTTTGTCAATTAGCTAATTTGGTCATGGCCTCCATCTCTGTAACTTCTCCCAGTTCATCAAGGTCATCTACTATCAGCTGAAATATGCACTGCAGAAGGATGGTACAGAAAGTAATGGGACCGGTGTAGGAGCAGCGTCATTATTAGACGAGTCATGGTTTTCTGCCGATAGCTTTCTGTATCAACTTTGCAAGGTAACTCTCCTCCATCCAAGTTATACTGCAATGTACTGCTAACACTTGCTACGGCTTCATTACGATTTGGACTGCTGTGTATTGGTCATACAGAAGATCCAATTTGGACTCTGCTGTGATTTGATAGCTGTTCATTGGCGAAGTTCTGCATATTACTCATAATGTAGAGACTCTTGTCATTTTTTTCATTGCGGTGCATTAAGTGACATTATTTAGAATCTGTTGAGAACCTCTAATTGTTTGCTCAACGGGACATCGTGCAGGAATTTGTATTGTTGGTGCAAGATGCATCAGTAATAGATGGAGATCTTTTGTTATGGGTACGTACATCATTGCCTACCTTTTGTATTAAAGGGAGCTTGTTCTTCCGATGAACAGGACCATAAGAAAGCAGCTGAAGTTTGTTATTCGAGCGGTCTGTTGGTTTAGTTTTATTAATGATATTAGTAGAAGATGTAGGATCATGCAAGTTTTATATATTCTTTTGCAAGAATCTCCAACATCATCCTGGTGTATCTTGTTCTCTCTCTATCATGGATGAATGGAACTTGGATAAAAGGAAAAGAACCCGAAAGATTGTGACTATAATTCTTGCTACTCTTTTTTCATATTATCTCCAGTCTTTAAAGGTTTGCTTGTCCAGAATGAAGTTAATGACACGAGAGTGACGTGCAACTAATAATAACTTGAAACCCAGTTATCATCACGTGTAGCTTGTTATTATATGTCTGTCTGTTTGTGTTGGTGGCAATGTTAAATTCAATCAACTTTTCTCGGCTTTCTTGCACCATCTATTACCAACCAATTTTTAACATTGTTTGTTTTTCGCCTTTGAGCAGACAAGAAAACTCAGAGAACTTCTTGAGAAGTGCCTGGGATGGCAGTTTCAACCGAAATTTAGAGCCGAAGAAGGAATGATGTTCGACGAAGACGATGAGGTCGGTCGATAAGCATATAATCCGATGAACGATGACATCTCTCTCTGCATTTGTATGCCGTGCTTTAAACATCCCTTCTGTTTTTCTGGTGCAGTTTGCCCCTGTCGTCGAAATGCTGGATGACTCGGTTTCTGCAACGTAACTACTTCCTAAAAATGGTTAGCTGCATGTCATCAGATAGAGTAGCGCTGCTCTATTGGTCCCAAGATTTTGCTCCGAGCCCGTGTGAAGGAGACAAGGAAGGGGTCTATAGGATTTGTATTATGGTTATAATTAGCTCTATAGCCTAGAAGATTAACTAACCAAGTTGTAATATAATTTCTTATACTTATATTGGCTGTTTAATTTGCGACCAAACATGAAATAAAAACTCTTGAACCATAATTTTATACAAGTCTTACGCAACCAACAAAAAACTAATAACTATAATAAACCGTTTCTCGTACGATTGCTTTTATGGATGAGTAATTAATAAATTGGTTCTACGGCAAAGTTTTACGTATAGAAAAATACAATCAATTACCATATGATGACATTAAAGTTAGGCCAGTTGAAGCAAATGAAATATTTTATGTTTTGGAAAAAGCGATTATGTTAATTGTAATTTCCAATGCGATTATGTTAACTTTTTTTATTTTATTAGAACTTAAAAATATTAGCCTATTACTGTGGCCGGAAACAGAGAAAAGTGGAATAGAAGAAGATGGTCTTTAGGAGAAGCATCCTTTGCCGCCTTCTCCGACTACGTCCCTTCGCCGTCGTCCGCCACCCGAAACCAAACTACCCTCTTCGACTACCTAACAACATCAGCCACTCCGAGACCCACGCGCCCTTCGCTCTATCTCCAGCTTTTCTAGGTTTTGTCTTTTTTTTTCTTCCTCCTTAATGTGTCCTCCCTCCTCATATTTTGTACTTGCTTTTATCGCGCTCCACGTGTTTGTGAAAATGTTTCTTTGAAATTGAGCCAACCCATGTTTGCTATTTTCTTCTCTTTTATAATTGAATTACTTATTTTTGTAATTCAGTTCCTTGAAAATACATTTTTGCCTTGTGTTAGTTCATAAACCTCTCGGAAAAAAGTATTTTTGTTCATTTAGCAGGGTTTCTGAACTGAATTTGAATTAATTAAGGAATGGTGATAATCCTCCTCCTTGATCATGATTTTTGTTGTTATATGTTTTTGTTGTTGCAGCGTCACGGGCGTATGCGGGGGATTCGGGAAAGCATTATGATCTGTTTGGTGGTATGAAGCCGGGGGACGAGGACTTTAAGAAGGCGTGGAAGAAAGAGATGGAGAAAAATCAACATCTATGGAGTAGTGGAAGCGATGATGAGAGCGAGGACGAGAATGAGTCTGGCGTAGGTAAGAAGCAATTTCGAGAAGAGATTAGGAAAGTAAGGCAGGAGGCGAAGGAACACGCCGACGAGATTGATGCTGCTGATAGTGATGAGTTAAGAAGTGTGTGGTCTGGTAGTGATGAGGAGAAGACGTTATGGACTGGCGATGAGATGGATGACGAGGAAGATCTTCCTACCGAGCCTCGTCCTCACCCTGCCAGCGATAAGTACATTGATAAGCTGTTTGAATTTGAGGAGAAGCCCAAATACAGAACAATCTCCGAGATGCTGAAAGAAGAAAATGAGCCTCCGGAGTTGTCTCCCGGAAAGCAAGCTAGGAAACTTGCTGTTGAGAATGCGTTGAAAAAATTGAAGAAAGGGCCCGATGGACGATATTTGAATGTGTGGGAGGTCATGAGCGATATCGATATTCTAATCGGAGCATTCGAGAATATAGTATCAGGGCCTGAGTACGAGGAGCTTAGGCAAGGAGGGCCGAAGAGATTGAACATGCAGTTCTTCAAGGATATACAAGCCCGTATGAGAGATCCGAATTACAAGTTCTCGCCCGAGTTGAAATTGAAACCGAAGAGCAAATTGGTTCCCAGAAAGAAATGGCAGAAAGCAGAATCTAGACGGAGGAAGGCGCGGAGACGCTGATCAGGAGATTTCGTTTTCTGTTCTTCAGTCTTACCTGTACTTTGTTGTTTATACATATCACCAGCCTCTCTTGTGCAAAGAATCAGTATGCTTTCCAATGAAGCTGATTTATCTTATTTGCATAAGAACAAGACAAGATGTTTTTCTTAGAAATAGAGTGGCTTAAATTAGCTCGGTCGAGTTTAGCCACCATGTTCGATATGGGTTGGTGTGGTTCTTCCACACAGACAACACCGAGATATCGAACAATGAAGGAAAGAAATGCACAAGAGAAAAACATATTGGCTAGTGATTGTGGAATTGGGGACCCTCATAGTCATATGAGTTCAGACCCCAATTTTTTACAAGAGCAGGGAGAATAAACAACATGAAAATAAGAAAAACCAACCGTGATTCAGATCTTTCAACCGTCCTAATGCCTAAGCTTCACTATTCTGAGACTCCCAAGTCTGCAGCTCATTAGGTTGTCCAAATACAGAATCACTGATTGTAAAAGTTCCTCAGCATTTTTTCAGCCGTTAAACCGCGATCCGCCCTTGAATCCACATCCCTCATCCCGAAATTCTGGTTGCTGAACTTCTCTATGAGCTCGATATCGTCGTTTTCATTGCCAAAGTATGCAGGAAACTTGTACTGGTCCAGGATGTTGTTGGGGTAAATGTATTGGATCTGGTTTGGTTCATCTTGTTGCCCTGGGTTCCAGTAGCTTTCTGGAGCTGGCAACCAAAGCTCCGCAACTTTTCCAGATTTGGCCAACTTCTTGACCAAAGTTGCAGGCTCCACGGATCCCGACACCATCACGAGCTCCTGCTCTTTGTCAATGGTCACCGAATACACACCTAAAAGACACGGAGAAAACCTTCAAAAATCCATTTCTGATCATAATTACTGAATCTTCCTTCTATACATGTTCCCAACTATGGCTTAGGATTTGCATACGACCCAAGCAGAAATAGACAGCAGAAATAGACTAAAGCCATACCAATTGAACCGGCTAAGTTACTTATGCACATGCTACTGTCGAAATTTTGCAGTTGAAGTTCTATTAAGCATAGCGAGAATGTTAAAAAAAACCACTACTATCGTGGCTCGTTTAAGGGAAACTCTTTTTTGTAGTACATTTTTTATTCGTAAGACTTTTAACAACGTATAATAAATGGTTTGGCTTAAAGATATGATAGATGATTCTTCGTTACGTCTATGAAGTTACCTTCGATTTTGTTGAGTAACTTCCTCACTTTGAGCTCGCAACCTTCGCAGTTGATGTGCACTTTGAGAACATGCGTCTTGAGTACCAAATGCCACCACAATACAGGAAGAAAAATAGAAAGAACAAGGAGTCACTTGAAAGGAAGAAAAAAATTAAGAGACGTTGTGGACAAAGAAATTGTTGGAAAATGTGGTTTCTTGTCTCTTTAACATAGTGTAACACTCACTAGAAATGAAAACAAAAAAAAAACATACCTCAAATATTTCAACTTGATCATTAACGTAACCCAACATTTTTTTAACTGTTTACTTCTTTTTCTTAGGTGGAACGCTGTTTTATTGTTGTTTTAGTTCTTTGTGAAGAGTTAGTTCCATCTACTTGGTTACTTATAGAGTTGAAGTGACCACGTTTTCGGTTATGATAATTTGGGTACGGTTTTGAATCGGTTCTTGGTTGAGCCAACCGACCAGAAGCATGCAAAAGACATGGCACAAGAACAGAGAAGATGCAGAAGGGTCGGATTCAGACAGCAGTTGGCATAATAAGTGTGATTTGACTGACGGCTTGGGTCATAAAAAAAATTGTGAAATCAAGTTTTTATCGTGAAATTCGAATATTTACTGAGTTTATTAACAGGGAATTGAGTTAATTATAAATTTTTTAAAAAAATGAGAAAGCTCTCTCGAACTGTTTTAACCTTGCTATATTCACAAGTGTTAAAATTTGGGACTTCTTGGTTGTGATAAAACAATTATATATGTAAAATATTATTGAACATTATTATTACTATTATTGTGAGATTATAATGTTTTATTGAAGATTATGTGCTTGGATGTGTACTTTGAAGTACATTCCTAGACTGTTATTCCTAACCTGTCAAAGTAAGGTAGAACGGTTTAGCCGTTTAGGGCCCAATTTCATTATTTCTAACCCTCCGTGAGCGTTATTACCTATGGTAAAATTTTTTTTGAATGCGATAATGGAGTGGACTAAATTAATATGCTAATAGAAGAACGCCGTTACATACTCAACATATTAAAACAAGAAATTGTATTCTTACAGTTCGTGATTTAACTCATGGAGGTGTTATTCAATCAAAATTATAATTGCACCATTTCAAATTACATAATAGAATGTTTGTGTTAGTTAACTTAGATTTAAATTATCGTGTTGTTGATGCATTTCAAATTTTGTTCTTCCAAAGGTAGAAGAGCAATCCGTTGGAGGGTTAATGGCTTATATCCTAACGATATTATGTCTAAAATTTTAGAAGATTCATAATAAGATTGTGCAAAAATTACTTTAAAAAAAATCCGGTTGAGGTGATGCAAATCAATGTAGATGCAGTTGCATTGCCTTCCTCCCAAGGTGGAAGCCTAGCAGCAAGTTGTCTTAGACACTCGGGGAATACAAATATAGAAGATCCCTGCACTATCTTGCAGATCCCATAATAGATGACATTATGGACTCACAGTACCAAATTATGCTTTTTTATGTCAAATTCGAGTATGTTTATGAGATAAATTTTTCAATCGTATATGCTTTTAGCATGGAATATATAAATTAAGCAAGAAGTTGATGAGGTACTGAAATTAGACAATGGAATAGATTGACACATCAAGAGTAGATTGTCAATCTACTAGTTGATGAAATAAGAAGATTGTGATCTGTTATTAGTTCAGGGGTAAATAGTAATATCAAGGGGTTGGCTAATTTATTTTTGTTGTAAAAGATTAAATTATTTATTTTCAACTATTACAAATATATTGTTTTCCTATGAATTATTTAAAAAATAAATATTCTATTTAACTAAAAATTATTATGAGATTTTCTTGTAAAAATATACTGTACAATAAATATTAATTCTTAATTTTTGGAAAACATCAAAATAGTGTTGCTTGTTCAAACAAGTTGAATGCACTTCAAAGTTTTAAGGATTTAAGGGTATGTTTGGTATAATTGATCAAATTCAACTATCACGTGCTAATTATCAGATTGTCAATGATCAGTTGATAGTACTGAGCTGGTAGTTAATATTCGATTTCTAAAAAATATTTGATAAATTATAATTAACTATTGAGTTATAAAATTACTTATAAAGGTATTAGATTCATAAATTTATTCTTTTGTTATATTGTCAATGTAATTAACTCTTATTTTATACTAATACATTTACTATCTGATTTCACAACACATTCTTAAAGACCAGTCTATCTACCATCTTTTAAAATCAAATTAGAGTTGATTAATTAAAAATTATTCATCCAAAATATTTTCAATCATCATATCATAAATTTTTTTAGCAACATTCAATAATGATTCTATCATATTGTTGAAGTTAAATTCACACATTTTATTAGTTAATTTAATGTATCAAAGTATTATTTTAGATTATTTAAATAAATAAGCAAAAAATGGTGACGAGTACCTTAATGCTAGCACCGGAAGGTAAGCAACTCGTCTTAATAATAAAATCTAATTATTGAAAAAAACTTGAAATGACAAATTCAAATTCACTTGAAATGACAAACTTGCATCAAACAAAGATTGTACCAAAAAATGATAAAAATTTATCATATAATAAAAATTTATCTCACTAAATTTTATTATAAACATTTATATCTATCAATAGCAATATAAAAAGAAATATAAAAAATTTATAGACAAAAAATAATTCTTTATTGTGGAAATAAAGATATAAAAATAATCAAATCCACGAAATTTTAATAATACAAATAGAAACAAATGAGAATATTTTAATAATTAAATATTGTACAAATTATTATTTAAATTTATTATCTATAAATCTCAGCTGAGTAAATGATTTTTAAATTTTGTCAATGATTATTTTTTCTTTTACCAAACTCTCAAAAATTAAATATTAAAGACCCATCTGCCAATAATTAAACCAAACACTAAATTCAAAAAAAACTTTAGCCTTAATTTTTTTTAAACATTGAACAATCCAGATCTACTTATCAAAGTTGCTATTTTAGAAGTTATTTTGCAACCTCATCCTAAACCAAATCAAGATAAACGGCAACTTACTGATTTGACATGTTTTGGTATCTTTTTTCGACTGGCCGAGATTTTGAATCTGACATGAACAGATTTGGGGGCTGACAATATTCTGTAATAGCAATCATATCTCTGAGAAATGGTCAGAAATGTAAAAAACCTGAAAAGAAAACATGAACAGGCGACGAACTTGTGGCCGTGTGTTATAAGAAAATAATTTTCCTAGTTAGTATAAAATAAATATTTTCAACGTATTTAATCGTTGATTTGATTCATTGAAGATGCAGCATTGATTGAAAAATATTATTATACTTAAAAAAGAATATTCAATTTAAATTTATGTTATTTGACGGAATATATGTTTGAATATCGGGTGATATATTTATATATATATATATATATATATATATATATATATATATATTTATATATATATATATATTTATATATATATATATTATTTGAAAATACTTCAAGTTGACAGATAAAAATACCCATTAATAAAGTCATTAAAAACCTAGCAGAGGCCTGGACCCAATACTCGAAAGGCAAAAGTAAGCTTTGCTCAGTTTGTTACATTTTGATTGAACCCTCAGTCTTGGCACAACTGACATTTTCTGTTGGTGTTTGCCTCGTTCCTACTCCCATTGAACTTTTGAAGCGGGGCATTTTTACTGAGGGGGGTTGTTTTAAAATTGTTTTCCCAAAAAGGGGTCCTCGGGAAATCAATTTCCTGTCTGGGGTCGGTACGAAGTCGCACTTTTTCCTGCGAATTTGGA
>SOPF01027937.1:0-198370 GCA_012979155.1 Hypericum perforatum
GTGGATTTCATTTGTGCTCATCCATCTAAAAGAGAGAGAAAGAGAGAAAGGAAGGAGAAGAAGAGAAGAGGAAGAAAAGAAGGATTCTTGGATTTTGGAGATTGGTAAGTAGTTTTTAAGCTTAAGTTTATTAGAATTAAGTGTAGATCTGCTCAATACCTTAAATTAGGTGTAAGCTTGTAAGGATTTGAGTACTTTATGATTATGAATAATTTGGAGTTTTAAGTATTTAAGGATTGAATGGAGGATTTGATAATCATAGATATTGATCTAGTCATTAATGATGAGATAAGAGGATTATTATGCATATTTTGGAGATTTGTGTAAGAATATGATTTTAGGGACTTTAGTGTAGGTTTATTCATTTTCCATGAGTTAGAGAGGTTGAAGATTGATATAGGGTTGTTATATGATTTAGTTGACCATCTTTTGGAGTTCGAACACCGAGGATCGTGAAGTGACGTTCGAAGCCCTTTTGAAGTATTTGGATAATTTGGTTAAGGTAGGGCGATATTATCCCTAACCTCTGTTTTGGCTAACATTGATTGTTATAAACTTGTGTTGTTGGGTGATATGATGATTATGTGGATATATGATAAAGTGTGAATGTGAGTCTTTGATTTGTGTGTGATTTGGTGATTTTGGTTTATGCATGGTTTTGGAAATCATGAGTCTTTGGACTATGAAAATGTGATGTGAGGTTACGAATTCGTGTATGGTATATATGTGTCTATTTGTGAGATGGCGAACGATGAGGTCTACCCGTGACCAACCAGGGATGTTGGCACATGTGCACATGTTTTGAGGATACATTGGATTTGTTATGATTATGATATGGCCGGCGGAGTTTGATTATGAAAGCGCTATAAGATATGGTATCCTCGTGTTGTGAGAAGGAGTGACACAGTCTAGACCTATCTGAAGTCCATCCATGTTTTGGCGTTCGCGATACCTATTCAGATCGGAACATGCCTATGTGTATGATTATGAATTTGTCATTCATTTATGATTAAATTACTTGTGCTGTGCTAAATGTTAATTTTGAACCAATTGTCTATGCATGAATTTGAGTCTATGTATGTGATTGGTTAGTTAATTATAACTTAGTTTTAATATCCTCTACTAAGTACTTCCAAGTACTTACCCCCTCCTCCACAGGTGACTGAAGTTAGAGAATCGCCTTGACGTCCGAAGAATTTGTGTAATAGATCGTGTAAACCCATTGTCTTCTTCCGGGTTTTGAAGTCTTCGGATGGTATTTCCCTTTTGTGATCTAGTAGAGTCGCTCCGTTGTACACATTGTGGGACCTTATGTTTGTATTTGGAATAATGTAAGAATATTGTGATATATATGTATAATTATGAAATAATGCTTCCGCATTTGTATAAGTTATGTTAACGCTTCCGCAATTCGATTCCTTTGTTCGTATGAGGCTGGTTGGGTTACGGCTCATTGGTTTAGGTGAGCGTGACCCAGCACCATGTTAGCGATCCGGATTTGGGTCATGACAGTTCATAGATCTCTAGCATTCAGTGTAGTATCGAGGTCTGCTCTAGAATGTCTCAGATCATAGGCCCATCAACTTGGAGTATAAAGAGAGCGGGGTCTTCTGGTGCCCCAAGCCCTTTTGATTTTAGTCAATGTGGACATCCCATACAGATTTTTTTGGCCCTAGTGAGATGGACTTGGCCAGTTTAGGCAGTGGCAGATCTGCAATCCTATCCCTGATGGGTAAACTATATTAGATAAAACGAGCACTGCTTACCTGGAACAAGGAGATAATTGGGGACGTCAGACAAAACTTAATTGTTGTAGAGACCCAGATTGAGGCGGTGCAGAGATGGATTGAGATGGAGAGTCCTCTTAATAATCTGGTCATTAAGGAGATGAAGGTGCTTAGGGAGTACAATGTTGTACTGGAGCATTAAAGTACCTTCCTGAGGTAGTAGGAGAGGGCATCCTGGCTTTTGTAAGATGGGGATAAAAACTTCACCTTCTTCCATTACAGTGTGTAGATTTTTAGGAATCGGCTGGGTATCTCATTGATGATGATTGATAGCCAGTTTTCGGAAGATCCCGGCTACATTTAAGAGCACATCATTTCTTATTATTTTAAGATAGATATTCTAGGACTCGGGCCCCTTTTGGAGTTAATAGCAATTAGCCAACTAGAGTCCCTATTATCGAGCCATATTAGTGAGGATCAGAATACAGAGCTAGTTTAGATCTCATCATCGGAGGAGGTACACTACATTGTCTTTGATATGAGTCTGAATAGTGTCCCTGACCTAGACAGTTTTGATGTGCATTTCTTTTAGAGTGCATGGGAAATAGTGGGCACAAATGTGGTTCGTGCTGTGTAGAAATTTTTTGCTACCCATTGTCTTCCGATTGGACTTAATGCCAACTAAATGGTACTGATCCAGAAGATTTTGGGGGCCCAGTGTGTGGATGATTACAGGCCCATTGTACTGGGTAACTTTGTCTACAAGCTTGTGACAAAGATTTTAGCTTCTCGCTTCAGTTCAATCCTCGACTCTCTACTCTCTTTTCATCAGTTTGGTTTTATACCAGGTCATAAGATTCACGATTGTATGGCACTGGCTTTAGAGGGTATCAATTACCTTAGCAGACAATGGAGTGGTAGCAACATGGTCATCAAGGTGGATATCTGGAAGGCTTTTGATACTCTCCGGTGAGATTTTCTGACTGCAGTGCTTTGCACCTGGGAATTTGCTTTGCACCTGGGAATTTGCACTCTACACATTCATCGATTTTAGTTGATGGAGTCCTGGCAGGATATTTTGGATGCTCACAGGGGGTGCACCAGGGCAACCTGCTATCACCATTGCTATTCATTGTGGCCGAGGAGATATTCAATCAGATGTTTCAACGAGCCATAGACCAAGGAGATTTCACAGGTTTTTAGGCGGATTAGGGTAATGCTTTCCCATCTCATCTACTCTACATTGACAACATCATTATTTTTTGCCAGGCCTCCAAGGCTAATTGTCATATGCTACTACGAGTTCTTCAGGATTATGCGATAGCGTCGGGTTAGTACTATAACCCAGTGAAGTCCTGGGTCTACTTTAGCGAGAGTATAACATCTAGAAAGTGCAGAGGGTTACTGGATATATTGGGGATCTCGACAGGTCAGCTCCTATTCACTTACCTCAGTATTCCACTATTCTGTGGACCCCCTCACAAGAGTTACTTCAAGGGTATGGCTGACTCCATTATCAGCAAGTTTGCCTGGTAGAAGGGGTCCTCACTATCTATGGTGGGCTGCATATGCTTGATATAGATGGTAATCCTGGGCTCGCTGATGCACTCCATGATGATCTACCAGTGGCTAGTAGCACTTTTAGAGCAGGTAGACTCATGCATGAGGAACTTCATGTGGACCAGTGATATCCATCGCTAGGCCTCTTGCACGATATCTTGGGATCGTGTATGTGCATCGCAAGAGGAGGGCGAGTTGGGCCTTCGATCTATTAGATAGGTGAACCGAGCTTTCTTGAGTCGGCTTACCTAGTCTATACTACACGACTCAACCAGCTACTTTGTCTACATCTGTAACCGCTTGATTGGCAAGACAGACATGACACCACAGAGACATATACGCTCCTTTATTGGCCAGGGAGGATTCCATGCCCTATTCTAGTTGGATAATTGGCCGAGATATGTGATTATTGAGCGGGTCAATCTTTTGGAACATCTTTACTCGTGATGCACTTTCACGGTGGTAGATTATTGGCATGACAATTGTTGGCGTATTCACTAGAGATTTTATGAGGCATTCCCTAGGATTATTTCACCTCCAGAGCTGCCTATGACTATCTCCCCCCACTTACCTGCCAGTACGTTAGAGTGCTTGGATCTAAAATGTGGCAATTTTGTTGAGGAGGTCCGTGTTTATATGGCAAGCTATCCTCGGGGCTCTTTCTACTACTAATGTCTTGCTTTGTCATAATTTTGTAGGCCCGAGTGTGTGTTATATGTGCATGAAAGAGGTAGAGTTGTTGGATCATATATTAATCTGATGCCCGATTGTAGCTGTCCTCTGGAGGTATGTTTTTAATCTTTTTGGGGTCCCGTAAAGACCTTTCTTGAGCTTTACCGAGCTCATTGCAGAGGTGATGCAGCATAGGTTCAGTCCACAGGTAAGGGTACTATGGTGTGTGGCAGTGGTGACTGATAGCTGGCTGTTATGGATGGAGAGCAATGCGTACATTTTTCAAGATCAACGCCAGAGCCTGGACACATTGCTCGTGCTATTTTGTCGTATGGTGAGCGAGACTGCCATCTTCAATACTGGGTAGTGTTTCTCCTCATAGCGGGAGTAGACTCTACATTAGGATCTTCGTATTACACTAAGGTTGGGCCAAGCGCCAAGCATTGTTGAGGTAACTTGGCGATGCCCCCTTAGGCTGGCTCAAGTGCAATACGGATGATATCTCTCTGGGTACCCCGAGGCAAGGCTGTTCTACGGGGGTATTCTATACATGCAGGGGTTTTGTGTAGGGTTATTTTAGCCATCCTATATTGAGCTATTTTGCATTAGAGGCGGAGCTCCTAGCAACCATACTTGCAGTTAAGTTTGGGCACTAGCATGGTTGACACAGACTGTGGCTTGAGACAGACTCCATGTATGTACTATCGAGATTTCAGACATTGCAGACTGAGGTCCTGTGGCACTGCCGATCACGCTAGTTGCACATACTTTAGCTCAGAGCCTAGATGCAGATACATATCACGCATATTTTTGGCAAGGGGAATATGGCGACAGACGCTCTGATGCATCTCACAGAGGCTGGCAGGTGGTGGACTTTCACAGCCTCCATCATTAGTGACATTAGTCAGGACATGTCTGGATAACCGTTTTACAGGTTCGTTCCTTGACGATAACTTTCTGGTTGTTCCAGCTTGTTTGATTGCCTACTAGGACTACCAGGTTTGTTGGATAGCATGGGTAATGACTTATTTCCTTTCTCATACTAGATTACCAAGCTTATTGGCTAGCTGGTGAGGAGTGCTATGCCTCTCCTGACGACCAAGATTGTTAGTTTGTAGGGGTGTTGTGGGCTTTAGACGGTTTTGTATCTTTTTTCATTTTTATTGATGATTTGTTTATAAAAAAAAGTATGCAATTAATCACACTTAATTAAACCAAAATTAAGGTGAATAAAACATAAATACCTCTCGTAGCATGAATACACAAAGTCCTGAATCGATGTAGGCGAGGCGTAGGTCGGATCCCGATCACGAACACACGGATTGAAGGATCAATTTCAACGAATGTCCTTGAACGTCAATCTAATGAAAGTATTAGTGACTAAACTGAACTTTGCGATTCTGAGTGGGTCTGAGAGTGGCTAACTTCAAAATGGTCACAGGAGAATCCTTTTTCATAGGAACATACCCCTACTGCTTGCATGGAGAGTATGAGTCACTTGGGCTCACATGGCACATGATGGAAACTACTCCCATGCAAGTCCCCACTTGTTTTTAGATATTTTTACTGCTGGGTTGGGCCCAACGTGCCTCATCTTGAATCAACTACAATGGGTAATTTAATAGCGTTACAAAAAACTTTAAATTACCGATTGAGTTTGAAAATATATATTCCCAATACTAAATTCCTTCTATTAGCGACATCGAGTTGGATGAACAAATAGCTACTCTACTTCACAAGTAAATCAGGAAGAGAACAAAACCGTATGACTTACCAAAAATGAACCCCGAGTTTGCTGCTAACACCCCGCTCCCCCTTCCTACCCAAACCTTCCACCGAAATGAACCACCGGACAAGCCCACCTCCCCCACTATCCCCTCCCAATCGACACCTTCCCCTCCCCAAGGAGGATCTAGTGTTCTGCTGTCTCAATCTCCCATTCAAATGGATTCCTCGCTGTAGTCGGATGGAAGTCAGTGGATCCCGTCTATGGTGCCCCCACCCCGGAGATGGAGTCATCCCTACAGGCCTCGGCCCTTTCTGGTGAGATACCTTTTCCCACTTAAAGGAAATCATACAGTGCGACGGTGAAGGGGCCTTTTGAGCCTTAAATCCCTCTCCCAAGAGAAGATGTAGAAGACTGGATTGAAATGGGGCTAGCTTCAATAGATTATACTTCAGACCCAGCTCGGCCAAAGATTATCCTAACTGAGGAGGCAAGATCTAAGATCCAAGCTCCGTGGAGCCATACAGTTGTTGTGAAAGTCCTGGGTAACAGTGTGGGTTACTGTTCTCTGCTTACTAGACTTGCCCACTTATGGAACCCATCATCTCCTATCCGCCTTGTAGATTTGCCCAACGGATACTTCCTAGCTTGTCTATCCTCGGATTTGGAGGTCGCATGGGCTATGACAGGGGGTCCCTGGTAATACTATCACTCGAGTATGATTAGATCACTACATTATAGTGAAGCAATGGGACTGCTCATTTCACCCAAAAGTGGACCGGATTACTTCAGCCTAGGTCTGGATTCGTCTCCCAGATCTACCATGGCAATACTATCACTCGAGTATGATTCGATGTGTAGCCTCGGCTGTGGGCAAACTGATCAAGCTTGATCCTAATACAGAGAATAAGCTTAGGGGACAATTTGCGAGAGCTTGTGTTGAACTCGACCTTTCGCAACCATTGAGGGGAGAGGTCATGGTGGATGGTTATGCTCAAAAGGTGGAGTACGAGAGTTTGCACTCGATCTGCTTCCACTGTGGTCTTTATGGTCATGGAAAGGAGAGTTGTTTACAGGCACCACCGGACTATTGTCCGGAGAATGTTAACAAGGTTAATGGAGAAAGTTCTGCCCCGGTGTCAGGAGATAACAGTAAAGTCCCAAACAGGTATCCAGCTGAAGATAGGACTCACAAGGAATCGGTTGGACCTTGGATGGTTGTAACTAAGAAAGGAAAAGTGGTAAAGCAGCTGCAAGCTCGTAGAACTACATCAGCCGAGAACAAGTTTGATTCCTTGTCCAACATTGAGGAACTACATCCTGAAGGCAATGTAATTCCACCTACTACTGAGCAAAGAGTCACTGCTTCGGTAAGGGTTACACCAGACAGAAGAGGAAAAACCAAAGTAAGCAGGGCGAAACAAGGGTACAACAATACTATTTTTAGTAAACCTGCTCAGCCTAGTCTTGGGAACTCCTCAGCCAATAAGAGGACCAGGAACGAGGAGAATGCACTAAGTATAAAGATCAAGGAAGCCTTTGATAGAGTCCAGCACAAGGAAAACCAGAACCCGAATGTTACTGTCAGTCACAAGCCACATTCCAACCCAGCCCCACCTGAGCCTCGTGGTACCCAAGATCAATTAGCTATCCTAAAAGTTGATGTCTCACCTGCGGGGAAAAGAGGGGAAGAATGTGCCCACCACTCAGACCCCCCGAGCTCTGGGATAGCTGTTCGCACAGATATGGAGATGGAAGTAGATGTTCGGAACTCGGTGGTAGATCCTGCTTTGAAAAGAGTAGTACAAAATCAAATGTTGTACCCTTTGTTGGGTTCTGGTTCTGAGGATGGTAGTCCTGGCTCCTCTTAATTATAGCATATCTGATGTTATACAAAGCTATTATCTGGAATTGTTGTGGTGTTCGAAAGCCTTGCTTTCTCAGGGCGATGAAGTATTTGATTCGTATGAATGAGGTGAGCATGGTTGCGCTCTTGGAAATGCAGATTAGTGGGAGACAAGCAAATGATGTGTGTAAGAAGTTGGGCCTTAATTACCATAGAGTAAAGGCGAGAGGGCGAAGGGGTGGTATTTGGCTGTTGTGGGATAATAACATCCGAGTGTCTATCCTAGATTCGCAAACCCAATTTCTCCATGTCAAGGCAGATTATCTAGGACAAGCCCCCTCTTTTGTAACAATTGTCTATGCGCTACCGCCCATAACTGGAGTAGAGGGGTATTGGAAGGACATTGCGAACATGAATCCAGGTGCTCAAAGCCCATAGATCATTACTGGAGACTTTAACTCAATCACTGAGTTAAGGGAGCGAAAAGGTGGGGCAGGAAGATTGAGGCCCCATGACTTGAAATTTAGAGAATGGATACATTTGAATGGCCTCCTGGACTTGGGGTTTACGGGAACCCCTTTTACTGGACAATGGATATTCAAAAAACTGGATCGAGCATTGTGTAACCTAGAATGGCGTCATCATTGGTTGGAGGGCACAGTACGCCATCTACCTCAGTTTCAGTCGGACCATAATCCCCTCCTCATAACATTTTCAAATGAGGATCGAGGGGATAAAAGAAGAAGGCCCTTTAGGTTCCAGGCTATGTGGTATCTACACCCGAGTTTTATTAGGCTCCTCCAGGCCAAATGGCAGAATTCGGATGGACTAATAGAAGCCCTGGAAGCGTTTAAGAGAGAATTGTTAACGTGGAATGTTGAGGTGTTTGGAAATGTCGAGAGGAGGAAAAAGAGAATCTAGGCGAGATTAGACGGGTTACAGGCCCTAATTGCAAGATCTCCAAATTCGGGGTTGGTGAGGCTTGAGGTGAAGTTACGCTCAGAATTGGACCAAGTGCTTCAACAAGAGGAACTACTTTGGTATCAGAAATCTAGGTAGAAATGGATAGTCTAGGGGGATCGAAATTTTCGTTTCTTTCATACAACTACGTTAGTCCGGAGAAGAAGGAACAAGATAGAGAGTTTGTTAGATTCAACCGGTAATTGGGTGACTGATGCGGAGCAGCTGGAAGCAATGGCTCATAACTTTTTTCAAGAACTCTACAGGGCTGAGACAAATTGTTCGGCTAACTTATTACCGGTGGGTTTGTTTAAATGCTGGACGGACTCAGAATTACAACATGCCTCTCTGCCTTTTACTGAGAAGGAGATTTTTCAAGCTTTAAAAGAAATGGGACCTCTAAAAACCCCGGGGTTGGATGGGTTTCCAGCCGCGTTCTATCAACAATATTGGAGAGACGTAAAAGGGCATGTGCTAAGTCTCATCAAGAGTGCCCATGCAATAGGATGTATTCTGTCTGAGCTTAATGAGACTTTACTTATCCTCCTTCCGAAGATTGATAACCCGGAGAGGATTAGTCAGTTTAGACCAATTAGCTTGTGCAATGTCCCTTACAAGCTACTGACTAAAGTGATTGTTAACCGGATCAAGATTAAACTCCCCCAGTTGGTTTCTCCTTTGCAAGGTAGTTTTGTCCCGGGTAGACAAATCTCGGATAACATTGTTATTTTGCAGGAGGTGCTGCATTCAATGAGGATCAAGAAATCTGGGAAAAGGTGGATGGCAATTAAGATTGACTTAGAAAAGGCTTATGATAGAGTGGAGTGGCCTTTCCTGAAGACAACGCTACAAGATGTAGGAATGCCTAGCCAGTTGATCAGTCTGATTATGGCATGTGTGGAAGGTGCGAGTACAAAGTTGTTGTGGAATGGTGAAGTCATAAAGGGTTTTAAACCTACAAGAGGGCTTCGTCAAGGAGACCCGATGTCACCATACCTGTTCGTATTATGCATGGAAAAATTGGCACAATGGATTATGGTTGCAGTTGCGAAAAAGGCATGGAAGCCGGTTCGATTGGTATACGGAGGACTTCCCCTCTCGCACCTATTCTTCGCAGATGATATCTTGCTGTTTGCGGAAGCCTCATTAGATCAGGCCCAGGTGATTCAGCAGGAGTTGCTGAATTTTGTGCTGCGTCAGGTTAGAAAGTAAGTAGCAGTAAGTCGAGGGTATATTTCTCAAGGAATGTTTCACCGACTCTTGCCTCCTCTTTGTGCTCTAAGCTAGATATCGTCTCTACAGAGGATCTTGGTAAGTATCTCGGGGTTCCAACATTGCATAAAAGGATAACAAAGAATACGTTTGGGTATCTTGTTGAAAGGGTTCAAGCACGCCTAGCGGGATGGAAAGCTAAATAGCTCACCATGGCTGGACGGATCACTTTAGTCCATTTAGTCCTAGCTATAATACCCACTTATACCATGCAAACCGTACACCTCCCGGCTTCCATCTGTGAGGCTTTTGATAAGGTTAACAGAAATTTTATCTGGGGCGATTCAGAAGAAAAGAAACGGATCCACCTAGTTCGTTGGGACGAAGTTTGCAAACCAAAAAGACTCGGAGGCTTGGGCATACGAAGCGCAAAGGAAATGAACAAAGCTTTGCTAGTTAAACTGGGTTGGCGTTTCCTTTCAGAGACAGATTCAGCTTGGACTAGGCTCTTGGAGCAGAAATACTGTAGGACAACATCAAAACAGATTGTTTATCGTCCTAATATAAATCAATCTGCGACCTGGGCTGGCTTGATTAAAGTTTCTAAGCTTCTTTATGATGGTCTTGGCTGGTCCGTAGGTAATGGCAGAAAAGTCAGCTTTTGGCGAGATAATTGGTTGTCTGAAGGTGGTGTGTTGATGAATGGGAATTTTCCAGTTCCGACAGAAGAAGAGGGCAAGTCAGTTGCTGAGTACTGGATTCAGGGTGCTGGGTGGAATTGGCCGGTCCTCCAAGAACTCATCCCTCCGGGCTTGTGGCCGAAATTAGAAGCACATTTTGTGGACTCTAGGGATGTGGCAGAAGATGTTTTAGCTTGGAGAGGGGCACCTAGTAGGGGTTTTTTCCACACAGTCAGCCTATGCATTATTAATTAAGCATTCAAGGGATTTGGGTATTGCTGAATTAACATGGAAGAAATTGTGGAGTTTAAAAGTTCCAGAGAAAATCAAAGTCTTCCTTTGGAAATGCTTAAGAGGACGGCTTTTATGTAATAAAGAGCGCTTCAGACGGAAACTCTCTACCAATTCGGATTGCTCGGTTTGTGGGAACGGGCCTAAAGATTTGATTCACCTACTCAGGAATTGCCCGAAGGTTCGGAGACTTTGGAGTGTACTTGTTCCGGAAACAGGACGTCAGCTGTTCTTCTCTTTAGAAGCAATTCCCTGGCTGGAATGCAACTTGGCCCTGGATATGGAGGTCCTTGGAGGACTGAATTGGTGCAACCTCTTCGCTACTACTTGTTGGTGGGTATGGCGTTGGAGGAATGATGAGATATTCGAACACAATTCAGTCATCGCATACAAAACAGAGCTGCCGCTTCGTCAAACAACGGAAGCTATGTCGGCTTGAAGGTTGTTTGAAGTTGGGAGGAGTGTCCCGCAAATCAAGACTGACATTCTAGTTGCCTGGGATCCCCCGCCGGAAGGATGGGTCAAACTGAACACGGACGGGGCTGCAAAAGGTAACCCGGGTCCAGCGGGTGGTGGAGGAGTAATTCGTGATTGGTGTGGGAATTGGTGTGTTGGCTTTGTTAATAACACCGGGGAATGTAATTCATTGACATCGGAGTTGTGGGCTATGTGGCGTGGCCTTTCATTAGCTTGGTCAAGGAAGTATAAGAAAGTGATAGTGGAGACAGACTCGGAGGTGGTGGCGAGTTGTCTGGCCGAGGGTTTGATGAAGGAGCATCCTTTAGCTACCCTCGTGAAGAACTGTAGAGACCTTATCGGCCGTAATTGGCAAGTGAAGGTCAAATGGTGTTACCGCGAAGGCAATCAGGTGGCGGATTGGCTATCTAACCACGCCCTCGCTTTTCCATTAGGTTTCCATGTGTTAGATTTAATTCCTGCTCAGTGTTGTCAGCTTTTGTTGCTTGATAGAATGGGGATTGGCACCTCCAGAACTGTCAAGTTGTAATGGTTCTTCTGTTTCTTTTTGTGCGAGAGTGAAGTTTACTCACCGTTTACACCAAAAAAAAAAGTTGGAAGAACAAATAATATATTTCACGTGGGGAATTCAATGCGTACCATACTCAATGCGTACTAAATTCCCAATACTAAATTCCTTCTACACGACACTGTCTAACAAACATTCCACAATTATTGGTTACGGATTAGCGTCCAGCATCTATTCTGCATTTTCCATTCGCGATAAACAAAACCAATAAAAACAAAAGTCAATCTAAAAAATATAATACCAAAAGCAAGTGGTATAACTGACGTCACCTTGTCGATTCAAACCATAATGCGCATATATTATATGCTTCCCACCTCCAAAGTGGTGGACCCAGTTTCATGTTTTCAACGGATATGCTTGATTGAATAATCACATATGATAAAAAGTACGAATTGTTATAAATTAATTACTAAATTCTAAGTTTAGATAATTAAGAATTAATTAATATTAAATAATTTTCCGTAATTTTTTTATATGAATTAGTCGATGAAGTTACAACAATTAAAAGTCACATATTCACCCACGTGCATTATTTCTCCTAGCTCCTCCTTCCTTCTCGTCTTATCATGCGATCCCCTTCGACGACTTAGCTGGCTCCCACGTGCATTATTGAACCTCCTACTTCGATAAGTCAAAAATCAACAATGTTGCGTTCACCTGGTAGGGAGATTTTCAAAAAATAGAGAGCATCCAAATGAAAGAAAAAAATCAACTCGAAACAATAATATAAACCTTGAAGAGAATGATGTGTTGCAAACCTATCGCCAAAAAGTGAATTCTGAAATGTTACAGTTGATGGTGGTCGACACTTAGACAAAAAATTATTAAAATTCTTAGTTGATCGTAGAAACCAATTATCCTCCAAAGAAGTTGCGCTTAAGGAAGTCATAATCATGCGTATCTTTGGTTAATATACTCGTATTTTATTTTGATATAATTATTAATTAATCTCATTTTAGTTGATATGCTCTTATTTTATTTTAATATAATTTTTAAGTAATCATAAAATTTATTTTTAAAAATTTAATTGTTAATTATTTTGGTTGATTCAGAATTAATTTTAACATTTTAAAATTTATTTAAAATTATATCAAACTTTATACAGAAATTATTTTAAAAAATAAAATAAAAAATGATATATAGCTGATATAAAATAATTGCAACAAAATCTTTACTGTAAGAAAAATTTAAATTAAGAATCACGCTAACGTGGAAGAAAAGCAAAAGTAGATTCACCGAAGATGCTATAATAACAAAAGTCATTCCCAAAATTATAATAACAAAACGTAAGTTGTATAACTGACGTCACGTTGTCAATTCAAACCATAATGGCCCCCTGTTGTTTGGTGAATTTAACGCTGGCCCCTCTCTTATTCGCAATTCGATTAAAAAGGCCCCTAAGTTTGGCAAAATTCCGGCGAAGAGCCACGGGAAATGACGAAAATGTCTTTACGCTAAAAAACAAAAAAAAACTTAAAAACAAAAAAAAACCAAGAGCAATGACCAAACCAGCGCCGGAAGAACTCGTCGGTGACGGTCCTCGCCGGAAAAACTTAAAAATAAAAAAACAACGCCGGTGACGGTGCTCCACCCTCTGCCATTCGGATCGGAGCCCAGATCCTTGCTGAGCATGCTCAGCCGGTTCCTCCGATGCCTTCGTCCGACCGTGGGTTGCCCGGAATCGCGATTTGCCATTTTTGGAGCTCCGGATCGCCAACGCCGCGCGCCACCGTTCCTGGCTGTGACTCTCCGATCGGACCTCCTCCCGAGATTCCCCTGGTCTAGATGAACACGCTGGTGGTCGCCTATCCCTCCCATGTACAACCCTCCGCTCTGCCCGGATCGTCCCCCCCGACGGCCTCTCTCCTTCCTCCTCCGGTGACCAGGCTCGACGCCTCCGTCCTCAGCTAGCCTCCACAAGTCTCCCCCGTCCCTCTGGTGCCCCTCTGGCCTGCTGGCTGGCCATTTTCCGCGTCGGGTTCCGTCTTTTTGCTGGGTTTTTTTTTGGGTTGAGTGGGTGTTCGATGGAAGGTTGAAGAAGATGAATAGGAAGAGAGAAGAAGAAAGTTTTTTTTAAAAGAAGGGTATTTTCGTCATTTCCCGTGGCTTTTTGCCGGAAAATTCTCCGATTCCGGCATTAGGGGCCAAATGGTACAATTTTGCCAAACTTAGGGGCCTTTTTAATCGAATTGCGAATAAAAGGGGGCCAGCGTTAAATTCACCAAACAACAGGGGGCCAAATGTAATTTACTCTATATAATATGTTTCCCACCTCCAATGGACCGAGTTTTCTGTTTTCAATGGATATGCTTGAGTTACTAAGTATTAATTAATATTAAATAAAATTTATTATTTAAAATTTATGTCTAAATTAATCAAGTAATCAATATCAATTAGAAATCACATATTCACTCACGTGCTTTATTTCTCCTGATTGCTCCCTCCTTGTCGGCTTGTCACAATATGACCTAATTATAATACCCAATGCTAAGTCCCATAATTGCCCACTCTCCCATTACTTTTTATTCTCTCTCTCTCTCTCTCTCTCTCTCCCATTCTCTCCCTTTTCCTTTCTAAATGACTTCTCTCACAGTTCTCTCCCTTTTGATCATCCTCCTCCTAACTACTACCATCTCACTACCCTCCTTGGTGGAAACTATACTTACAACTTCTAACAACGTGTATCTAAACCACTTGGCAACCAAACAACACAAGAACCACCCAGCCCCACGGGCTCGACCCGACCCGCCTCCTGCGGGCTGGGCCGATGCCATACTGGGCCTGGCCCGGGAACCCGAGACGGTGGCCTGGCTAACATCCTTGAGGAGGAGGATCCACGAACACCCTGAACTAGCTTTCGAGGAGGTCAAGACCAGTGAGCTGGTCAGAACTGAGCTCGACAAGCTGGGGATCCGATATAGGTACCCTTTGGCTAAAACGGGTATCCGGGCTTGGATCGGGTCGGGCGGGCCTCCGTTTGTTGCTGTTAGGGCCGATATGGATGCTCTACCTATTCAGGTTCTTGTTCATCTTTTGGTTCTTTTTTATATTTATAATCCTAAAATTGCAAAACACGTTTTTTGGGTGTGGCTATACCTTTTTTTTTCTTCTTCTTCCCATCCTAATTTTTAACTTTTTATTCTCATTTAGTCAACCTTTTCAACGTTTATGCATATCGGTTGCCAGGAAATCATTTTGAAACTTCCATAGTGAAAGTGTAATTTAAAAAAGAACGGAAGTATTATTATTAAGATGAAATCCTGTATTCGTTTTGTATTTTAGTTGAATAACAACATAAATAAAACAACTATTTGTCATGTTCAAATTAAGATAACATAAATTCCATCTATATAATTTATCTAACACAGATTTAATCAGATATTTCACACATACCTAAATGCTAAAGTTAGTTATACTTCGGATACAACATATGGTAACTTTTCTACCATTGCCTCTTATTAAAAACATGCATTGGATTGAAGGATTCCACTTAATTTGCTTTTGTGTGTGTCACATGGTAATATCTGTTGAAAAGCATATGTCTCACGTAACTGAAAGAACAAGGGTCTCGGCATTTCCATGATTTACTTAAAGCCAGAAACGGCATAGAAGATTTATCGATTGCTAGCTATGATGTGAGATTGTGTGAATAGAAACCACAACTTGTCCAAATGATAAGATGAGTTATTGAGTTCGACTATTATAAATGAAAGTATGGCACAAGAAAAGTCATCTGTAATATTTTTTCAAAGACAGAATCATTTCTAATTATAATTCGACAATCTTTAATAGTGTTTTATGTTTGTATTAGATGTTAGTAATGAATCATCAAACTTAGATTAATTCAAAAGTATGTTATTCTAACTTAATTAAGATACTTCGTTTTTTACCTTATAAAAAACACAACATTGTTAAAAATTTGTTCAAAGACATCTTTCAAAGATCTCAACCAAATTTTCTAACTTTGCGCATTTAGGTATACGGAGAATAGGTGGTATGAACAAAAAAAAATATTCTATTGCTGACGGTTTTGCTTTGTTTTTTTAAGAACGCCAGTACTTTGTTAGGACCATTTCACAGTATCAAACTACCTACGATTCTTTCTATTTTAAATATGTCAGGAAGCTGTAGAATGGGAGCATAAGAGCAAAATCGCTGGAAAAATGCATGCTTGTGGACATGATGCTCACGTTACAATGCTGATGGGCGCGGCCAAGATTTTGAAGAGCAGGGAAAATCTTTTGAAGGTACGCATGCCTTTAATTTTAGGGGTACATTGTTCAACTAACAATACCAAATTAATCATGAAATATTTTAGACTTAATTGATTTTTTGAGAAAATATTTCCACGTTGCATCTAACAATACCATATAAAAAATATAAAAAATTGTTCGGTCAAACAACATTGATTCTTCACCATATTGGAAAATCAATCAGATTTGTTGTAAATCTTAGGTATTTGATCTGACTGGTCCAACCACAATATCTTTCCAAACAATGGCGCTCATGGGTGTGTAAGGAGTTTGGGTTAAGGACATTCTATTTTATGATTGGTTGAGGATACTTTTGGAGACACGTCCCTAGTTTCAATTTTGGTTAGGATGTCACCCGTGTGAATGGCTTAACACCTGCAATTTTAATTCGCCAGCTATAAAATTAAAAACATGCCGAGGTTTCGTACTTGATATTTTGCATCAGCTAGTGATTTGTTTTTTTCTTCCGATAGTGTCGTGTAAGTTAGGTTTCTCTTTTCCCTATCTTTTGGGCATGATTTTATCACGTCCATTCACTAGTTTATCTCTACATACATATGTTTCTCGCAGGTTACGAGTAGTCCACCCACTTTATTCACGTGTTGAAGATATTGTCCCACCCAAAAATAAAAACAAAATGAAAAGGAAGCATAATTGTTTACAATAAGTATAATTAACTAGAATTAACATAAGTTACGGTTATATATTTCCTCTATTTGCAGTCATCTAAACTCGTCCGAACATTAAAAGACGATGTGAGGTCTAACCAAACCTCGGGTAGGCCGGTGGTGGTGGGTGGGTCTGTACTGGATTTCTAGTTTGGTTAAAAGACAATGTGCCCAATTGGGGTTTTTATTTATTTATTTTGGTGTTAATAATCACTATTTATCATCAAATTGGTGTTATTTTTTTAATTTACCATTTTGGTGGTGGACATAGTTATTTGGTTTTAAGGATTCCTGTCCATTTGCCTCGTGATATTTATTTTCCTTGTTTTTTCTCTAAATATAACTGTTTTATACCTATATTATGAGGATTTAAATCATAAATTTCCATCAAATTATTTACTCTTTGTCTTGAGTTTGACACATTAAATAAAATAGAGCTGGTAAAGTACTTGTCATAACTTTGATCAATAAACTTTGAGTTGAGCTTTTGAAGATGTAGTCGTCCAAATATTTTGTCAAAAACTTTTAATAGCATTCAAAGATTTTACTCAGTTTGAAATAAACATAGTGGTGAATATCAGATATCTATAAAATCAACGTTTATCGTTATTTATGTGTGGTTGGATGCGGTTATTCATGGACAGTGAAGTGAAAATACATTTTATAACCCATTAACCATTATGTGTGTCCAGGGCCGACTCGACCACGTCCTTCCCATACATATTTTCTGGCTTTCCCATTTCAGAAATGTAATCAGATTACTTTTCTTTAGTGGGCTCGCATTATTATTTGGGTAGCATTTACAATACTAATAATAAATCTAAGAATATATTCAGAAAAACTTGATAAAAATATAGAATACAGTGAAATAATGATACCTTACAACAACAAAAATGAAACCATCTCCTATATTTTACTACTAGATACATATTTAGGGGGAAATTATTTTCTCATCCCTCGTATTTAGTCATATCGAAATTAGGTGTAACAACCTAATTGGATATTAGAGTTCAAGAAGATGTTAATTTGGGGAAAAAATTGAGAAGGGGAATAGAGAAATAGACAAGATAGAGTTTGATATGAATCTGATGGAATGATATGAATCTAATGGGCTAGAAGGTTTGATCTGAAGTCCAATGAGTTTATGCAAGAGCAAGGACATCCAAGAAGCCCAAGGGAAGCCCATGCACATTCTTGAAGCAATTTAGGAAGTTACTTACTTGCAGATTTCGTTTTGGAGAGTTTGAAGCTATTTTGGAAGCTTAGCAAGCACATATTATTCTGGAAACATGCATGGACGTGTGTCAACCTATTTGGGACATCCATCAACCTATTTTGGATGCATAGCACCTATTTGGGACGCCTAGAATGCATGCAATATTCTGGAAGAATGCACATATGAAGACCAGCCTATTTTAGACGTGATGATCTTCCTATTTGGGATGTGCATCATCTTGTTTAGGACGTGCATCTATTTATATTTACTATATAGTATATGTTAAGATTGTTTCTTGTTTAGTAGATTACAATCTGACCAGAATTCACCTATTTAGGATTAAGTATAATTTGGTCAGATTGCAAGTTCCTTTTTAGGAGTTAGATTGTTTAGGAATGTTTGAAGACTTTGTAGCCTATATAAAGGCATCTTAGCGTAATAAAATGTGGACCCCAATACATGAATTCATTCTGAATATTATAAGTCTTTGACTTAGTGAGTTTTAATAACTCTTCTCGTTCTTGCCTAAGCTTGTGTGTCGTTTAGCTTGAACTTTATCTTCACTTATCAAACGAGTTTACCACCCTCGTTCATGGCGTAATTTGACTTGGACTAAGGTTCTTAGATTGCTCTTGGCTTGGGTTGAGGCTCTTTTGCCGAGGTTCTTGTTGGTTCAGTTCGTGGGTTTGAAGTCTACTCCATCCTAAGCAACAATAGATCCATATAATTGTGTTTCTCTTGCCGAGATCACATCAGTAGGTATCAGAGCTACGACTTGTTGTTTAGTACTCAGCTTGTTGCTTATCAATCGGCTGATCTATCCGTTTAGTTTTGTGTGTTTTAGTTCGTGTTTTTGTTTCATGTAGTAGTAATTTCGTTTTGTGTTTTAGTTTCATGTTTAGCAATCAAATTTCGTAACTTAGGTTGTGTATTCTAATCAAGAAAAGAAAAAGAACAAAAAAAGAGAGAAAAACAGAAAAGGAAACAAAAAAGGGGAAAAAGAAACGAATTTTTTTGTAGTAACATATTTCGAGAAGGCCAAACTTTAGGCAATGTTAATTTAAAAGTGTTTGAGGAGGCCCTTGGTAGGAAAGTGCCAACAAATATTGCGAGAGGAGATTGAGCCATTGCACCGAAGAATGGATGCCATAGAGAACTCTCACAGAAGGCAACAACCAAGAGGCAAACTTCATGCACAAAGGAGTAGAGCACCTATTGGAGGGTCGAGTGGAGATGAATTTGATCAAGATAAAGACATAGGTTCTACAAGGAGTCTTAGGAGGCTGAGCATTAATCACAAGCCTATAGAGGCAACGCGGCGAGGAGATGACCATTGGGAGGAACTTAAAGCTGATTTGGTTATAGGATTTGACTTGTATTTAAAGAAAATTGATGAAGCACGACATAAGAACATCTTTTAAGCTAAGTGCAAAGCTGAGGAGAAGGTATGTTGTTCTGATCAGATTATTGAAGATGTTTTGACATGGGAGGAATTTGGTGAGTTTTCTAATGATTTATTTGATGGAGATGGTTTTGATGAGCATGACATGTCACTTCTCTACTTAAGAGATTTGTTTGATGAATTTGAAGTTGTGGAAGTTATTCATATGAGGAAGCACATAGTTACTAATGTTGATGAACATGACGAACATATTGTTGCCATTCACAAGGAAGAGATTCAACCCATATCTTGCATATCTCCAGATTATATTATTGAACATGTTGATCATATTGACTTCTTAGGAGTTGATAAGTATGATTATGTTGGAGGCTCGGTATTGGTTAACTTGTGGAATAGTTTGAAGTTTAAGGAAAGGGTTATGCGAACAAGCATATTCTTGGCTTTCAGAATGGAGATGATGTCATGTTGCTTATGCTCAAAGTATTTATTCACTTGGAGTGGAAGATATCAAGTGCAACCATGAAATTCAAAGGTTAATCCTTGTTCTAGCAGTGTATTCACTTATTATTGCATGGAATATGCAAGGATTTGAGGACAAATCCCTTTCAAGAGGAGGGGAATGATATGAATCTGATGGGCTAGAAGTTTTAATCTAAAGTCCAATGAGTTTATGCAAGAGCAAGGACGTCCAAGAAGCCCAAGGGAAGCCCATGCACATTCTTGAAGCAATTTAGGAAGTTACTTGCTTACAGATTTCGTTTTGGAGAGTTTGAAGCTATTTTGAAAGCTTAGCAAACACATATTATTCTGGAAACATGCATGGACGTGTGTCAACCTATTTAAGATATCCATCAACCTATTTTGGATGCATAGCACCTATTTAGGACGCCTAGAATGCACGCAATATTCTGGAAGAATGCACGTATGAAGACCAGCCTATTTTGGATGTGAAGATCTTCCTATTTGGGACGTGCATTATAGGACTTGCATCTATTTATATTTACTATATAGTATATGTTAAGATTGTTTATTATTTAGTAGATTACAATCTGACCAGAATTTACCTATTTAGGATTAAGTATAATTTGGTCAGATTGCAAGCTCCTTTTTAGAAGTTAGATTGTTTAGGAATATTTGAAGACTTTGTAGCCTATATAAAGGCATCTTAGCATAATAAAATGTGGACCCAATACATGAATTCATTATGAATATTATAAGTCTTTGACTTAGTAAGTTTTGATAACTCTTCTCGTTCTTGCCTAAGCTTGTGTGTCGTTTAGCTTGAACTTTATCTTCACTTATCAAACGAGTTTACCACCCTCATTTGTGGCATGATTCGACTTGGACTAAGGTTCTCAGATTGCTCTTGGCTCGGGTTGAGGCTCTTTTGCCGAGGTTCTTGCTGGTTCAGTTCGTGGGTTTGAAGTCTACTCCATCCTAAGTAACAATAGATCCGTATAATTGTTTTTCTCTTGCCGACATCACATCAGAGTTTTAGGAAGAAAATATCTTTGATTTATTACCAAAATGGTCAAGATGTATTTAATCATCTTCCATGTTCACTATGTGTTCTTAGTCTATTAGTCTATTAGACTTCCATCTTCTGAATGAGGTAGAAATATTCGCCGTTGATTTGTACTCCATATTTGTGTATAATGTTCTTCCCCATGAAGACAAAGATTTCTCCATTTTCGAGGGGCAAGTAGCACCATTGGATCCCATAGCAATTGATAAGCTTTTAATCACTCTATTTCCTTGAAATCATAAGGTGAAAGTAGCTCTTCTTCCAAGCTGTCAAAGTCTTCATTTGTTAAAAAAATTATTCTCTTTTGCAAAAACTGTTGTGAATTCTGTGACATTTGGGAGAGTAGAATCTATTAAGCACACAACCTTTCCTCTAACTACAATAATTTCTCCTATGAGAAAGAACTTATCTCCAAACCATTGGCAATTTCTTTTAATCTTTTATCTTCCTCAAATCTGAAAGTCATCATCTATATCATCCCAAAAAGAGTTTTAATATTAAGCTATTAGGGCATATCTATTTTCTTCAAATCGACTTTGTAGTTTAAAAAGACCTATAGTTTTGTTACTAATGTTATATGACTTTTGTACAACATGTTCTCTTTTGAATTCCCATCATGATTCCTTAAAATAGATCTTGATGTGATTTTTCTAAGCTTTTATCAAGTCTCTGATATGGCTTCTTGTGTTTTATTTTTTAGCATGTTTTCTCTTTCTCGCCAATGGTCAAGTAATGAATATAGAATTTGTTATGCAAGTAGGTCTAGAAGTCTTACCTTTAAAGTTGATAAAATTTCTATTACAATCTTTAGAAATTGAGATATTGGACTCGTCTATGTTTATATTTTTTCTTAGATTTGTTCATGAGGTATTTGTTGGTTATTGGAAGGTGTGTACTTGATTAGAATCGGACTATAGTCGAGGCAAGTGTTGGACACTTTCTTCGTAAGACGAGATTGCTCTGTATATTTTAGTGCACTACTGGTTACGACAATTGTCCCCAAGATACAACGACTATTCGGGCATTTCCAAGACTGTTGTACACTAATCTCAAAATTTTGGAACCCTATAGACTCAAAACTTTCGGATAGACTATTTTTCTAATATGTAGAATGAGGGATAAGAGAAAGACGAGTTGTTACCGAATGTTTGATGCTGGGTAAGATAGGAAGTACCACGAGCACACTCCGAATAGACACAACATGTGGCCAGCATGCTGTCTCTCTCGTCGGATCCCTTCGTATGACTTCTGGATAGGCCTTCAGTCCTTGCGTCCCTTCAAGATAGCTGTCTGACTGCCTTATCCAGGTTTTACGTCCCTTCACCAATGGATGATAGGGAGCTTTATCATCCTCTCACGTTCTGTTGGAATTACAGACTTATCCATTAGGCCTCATATCCCATTTCTGTCTGGGTTCTAGATAATTCCAGAAATTTCCAAAATATTTAGAGCTCCTTAATGCCCCTCACGACGTGGTGGCACGAGAAGTGCTAAGTGCACCTTAATGAACCCAAGCACCCACTCTTGGCCTTGAGCCCATGCTCAATCTCGAGCCTAGGCTATGCCCGTACCCATGTATTAGACAGTGCTTCACACCGTCCCGTGCTCATGACATATTATTATTATTACATCGAGATAAGTAGCTTGCGACTTTGAACCTTCTCTAGTAAGATGTTATCAGATTTAGTTATTGCTTGGTGAATGTGATGTCTTGAACTGTCAACTTTTGGTATAAACCAAGATAATAACATTTACACAATAATAATCCTAGTATATTTAGGTTCTCACATTTTGTCTGTTTTGACCATGGACTGTATCTTGGATTCATAAGTGTTTTTCTATTTAAAGCGACTTCACTTCACACTTTCATAGATGATCTCCTATCAGAAATATCCTGCCATACTTCACCTTCAACAAGGTATAGGAATCATTAAAAGCGTAATACTTAACCTAGCCACACCTCTGTAGGTCAACATCTAGGCAACTTTTGAGAATGAGATAGATTCCAGGTGATTAGTTGAACTCTCCATAACTTAGTTGTCTCATTGAACCAAGTTTGTGGGATCCTCACTCATCATGGTTGAGTTACCACTATGGATATCCTTTATTGTGTAGGCTTTAATCTCATTCTCCTTACTGCATTATACATTTGATCTTTATTGATTCCTTTCGTAAAAGGATCAACTAAATTATCCTTGGACGTTACATAGTTAATGGTGATCACCTTACTACAGATTAGTTGTCTAACGGTATTATGTCTCTGATGGATATATCAAGACTTACTGCTATACATTGTACTTTGTGCTCTCCTGATTGTAGACATACTATCAAAATGTATCAATATGGGAGGCACCAATTTGCTCCAACACGGAATATCTTCTAGGAAGTTTCTGAGTCACTTAGCTTGTTCCACAGCTTTGGCCAGTACTATAAACTCTGACTCCATGGTAGCTCAAGTTATGCGCATTTATTTGGAGAACTTCTAAGGCATAACTCCTCCTCTCATGGTGAATACGTATCCACTCGTGGATTTTGGAGTCTTTAGTATCTGATATTCAGTTTGCGTTACTGTATCCTTCTAATATAGCTAGATATTTAGCATAATGTATGCCATAGTTTATGATATACTTTAAATACTATAAAACCCTTTTCAGAGCTAGCCAGTGATCCTTTCTTGGATTACTTGTGAATCTACTAAGCTAACTGAGTATGCGATATCGAGACCAGTGCAATTTGTTAAATGCATCAGGCCCCCGATAATTTGTGCATAGTTCAGGTGAGATACTGGGTCCCCTTGATTCTTGGCTAAGTGTAGATTCAATTTTACTAGAGTCTTAATTGAAGGTTTGTATGAAGTTTAGAATTTCTTGAACATGCTTTCTACGTAATGGGATTCTGTCAAGACACTTTTGTCAGCTTTCCTAAATATTTTTATTCCTAGTATGACATCTACTAGATCCATATCTTTCATGTCAAAGTAGTCCGTTAACATGTTCTTAGTTTTCACAATAACCTCTTTATTACTTCCCATAATTAGTAAGTCATCTACGTATAGACATATAATTACGTAAGCTTCAGGTGTGCTTTTAATGTGAATACATTTATCGCACTCATTGATCTTGAGGCCATTTGATGGCATCATTCCATCAAATTTCTTGTACCATTGTTTTGGCATTTGTTTTAGCCTGTATAGTGACTTTACTAACCAACATACTTTATGCTCTTGACTAGGAGCCACAAACCCTTCAGGTTGTGTCCATTGATTCTATGACCATTTCCATATTAATTTTAGGGTTCTCAGGTTTGTATATCAGAAATTGATAAGCAGTACTATTTAGTGCATATCCGATAAAGATACAATCAATAGTCTTGGGTCATATTCTCGCCTACTTAAGTTTAGGTACTTTGACTTTTGCTAGGCACCCCCACACTTTAAGGTAATCGTAGGAAGATTCCCTTCCTTTCATAGCTCATATGGGGTTTTGTCCCTTTTCTTGTGTGGCAACTTATTTAGAATGTGGTTAGCTGAGAGCACAGCTTCCCTCTACATGTTCTGGGGTAAGCTCGAGCTAATCAACATAGCATTCATCATCTCCTTAAGAGTTCAATTTTTGTATTCAACTACATCATTTGATTGAGGTGAGTATAAAGCAATCGTCTAATGAATAATGCCGTGTTCTCAACACAGTTCCTCAAATGGAGCTACATACTCTCCTTCTTGATCATTTTGGATCATTTTTTATTTTCACAGTGAGTTGATTTTCAAGCTCATTCTTATACCTCTTAAAGGCCTCAAGAACTTTGTCTTTGTCTTGTAGGAGATGTACGTAATAGTATCGTGTGCAATCATTGATAAACATGATGAAAGATTTCTTCTCACCTTTAGTTTGCATGTGTTTTATATCGTAAATATTCATATGAACAAACTCTAAAGGCGTGGTACTTCTTTCCATCGAATGGAAAGGTGCTTTGGCCATTTTGTCCTCCATTCATACCTCACATTTATCCGAAGGGTTGAATTCTAGATTTGGTAATAAATTTAAGGATAAATTACATCTGGCCCCCTGTAGTTTGGCATATTTAAGGCTTGCCCCCCCGTTTTTTGCAAACCGATTAAAAAACCCCTACTCTGCAAACTAATTGTACAATTTCCCCCCTCTCGTCAGAATCGGAATTTTTGTGGCGAGAAGGCAGGAGAAAAGACTAAAATGCCCCTCCACTGAAAAACAAAAAAATTAAATCAAACAAAATAAAAACTAAACCAGGGACCTCCTCCTCCTCCTCCTTCTTCTTCTTCTTCAAACCCAGAAATTCTTCAAACTAAACCACCGATTAATGACCAACAAACACGAATCATTAACAAGTAATTCCAACAAAAGTCCAGGGCATACACCAACGAGACCCAAACACCCACCAAATCCATCTTCAATACCAATGCAAACCGAACCCCGAAGCTAAGTTCCAGCCCTTCAACTTTGCCTTTGGAACAAGCTAGCTACTCTCATCACTAATAGCACAAAAAACAAACATCCAACCAAAATCTGAAACGAAGAAGCGAGAACTGGAAGGGAACAAACAAACCTAGACTCTTCGATGGGCAGCCAAGTCCAGTACCTCTAGTCCCCGATCCCTATAATAGTGAGCCCCTTCGTGGACACCAACATACGCACCCTCCCCGTCACTCTGTCCAGCCACATCTCCTACTTGGGTCCCCGGTCTTGTTCTTCGTCATCTTAGCTTCTTCTCCCAGATGGAGTAGGACGATGCTGCCCCTCAGAAGGCGCGGTTGAGCCTCACCAGGTTGTAGATCTCTGACGGCAAAAGGGATTTCGATTTCTCTTATTTCTGTGGCACTATGATCTGATTAGGTGGTTCCGACAAGGTGGGTTCCACTCAAATCCCAGAATTGTATTGGGTTTTAATGGAATTGAGGAATGGGAGTATATCGGAAGAGCTCCGGTACCACCGGACGGATGGACGGCGGTGGAGGTGCAACCGACCGGCGATAGGAGGGAAGAAGCTTGGTGATAATTGGGTCTCCTCCAGGGTATTTGTGTTCATCAGGTATTTGCACTTAGAAAGACCCTTCTGGGTATTTGATTAATGTTCTTGGTCCCTCAGTGATTTGGTCCTAGAGGAAGTTTTCTGGGTTTTTGGGTTTGTGGGTTTGAAGAAGAAGAAGAAGGAGGTCCCTCAGTTTAGTTTTTATTTTGTTTGAATTAGTTTTTATTTTGTTTTTAGTAGAGGGGCATTTTAGTCTTAACCTGTGCCTTCTCACCGGAAAAAATGTCGATTCCGGCGAGAGGGGAAAATTGTACAATTAGTTTGCACAGCAGGAGTTTTTTAATTGGTTTGCAAAAAATGGGGGGGGCGAGCCTTAAATATGCCAAACTACAGGGGGCCAGATGTAATTTACCCTAAATTCAAACTAACTAACTTTCTTAGCGAGTTTAAATTTATTTGTCCTAATCTATTACACCATATATTAGAACACTCGGCCAAATAAGAAGAAACTTTAACTTTATTCTGACCGTCAAAGGTATGGTGTATAATTATTATATTCATCTTAAAGAGCCCCTTTTCGAGGTAACCCTTACCTACAAATTGACCCATTTTGATCACTACAAACTTATCAAATACAAGCTTAAAAATTGACTTTGCTTAACAGTAAGCCAAAAACTAAGTTTTTGCTTAATAGTCAGCTTCAGGACTACCTCGCCTAGTCTGATGATCTTGGACATTGCACTCGAGAATATCCTATTGTCCGAGCAGATGTGCCAGATAGTTCTTATGTCCACTCTCTCAGATTGTCTACTAGGTTAGTCTCAAACACCATGGCTGACAAATCCATCTCGGACAGGTCTTCAACTAGGTTGGCCATTCCTTGGTTCATGGTGATCTCAGATGTAGCTTTGCCTTACTTGACTTCGGACTTCCGGTTGTCTTTCTCGATCCAAAGTCCCACAATTAGGTCTTCTAGGCTCATATCCTTCCTCTTGTACTTGAGGTAGCTCTTGAAATCTTTCAAAAGTGGCAGGAGCTTCTCGATCATCACAGCCACTTGGAAGGACTTGCTGAGTTGTATCCCTTTAGCTTGGATCTCGTGAAAGATCAGCTATAACTCTTGTACTTGGTCGATGACCTTCTTGGAGTCCACTATCTTGAAGTTGAGGAATCGTCTGACGATGAATTTTTTTGTCCCAACATCCTCTGTTTTGTATTTCTTTTTGAGTTTACTCCATAGCTCCTTAGCAGTTTTGGCTACCACGTAGACATTGTAGAGTTTGTCGTCTAGTCTATTCAGGATATAGTTCTGACACAGGAAGTTGTTGTGACTCTACGCGTTGAAAGTGTTGATCATCAGGAACCGAACCAAGTTGAGCGTGGTCAGATAGAACGTCATCTTTTGCTACCACCTCTTGAACTTGATGTCATTGAACTTCACTGGCCTTTTGGCGTGGACAGTTCTCGATACCGTGGTCAATGCTACGGTGCTCGTCGATGCCATCTTCAAGTACACCAAATATCGTCTTATGATTGTTGGTCGTCAGAAGGTGTGTACTTGATTAGGATCAGACTATAGTCGAGGCAAATGTTAGACACTTTCTCCGTAAGATGAGATTGATCTGTATATTTCCACTATGGGCTACGACAATCGTCCCCAAGATACAACGACTATTTCGGCATTTCCAAGACTGTCGCACGTGAATCTCAAAACTTTCGGGCGAACCCTTTTATATCCAGAACTTTCGGACGGACTATTTTTCTAGTATGTAGAAAGGGGGATGAGAGGAAGACGACTTGCTAACGAATACTTTTCGTTGGGATGGATTGAAAGTGAGGAGGACCCTTGCTTCTCATTGCTCCTCGCGATGTGGCGGCGTTCGGTGCTTTGCACCGTCCTCGCAGAGTCAATGAGTCAACCATAGGAATGGTCAACCAAGTGAAAAGTGAAGGGAAAGAATCCCTTATAAACAAGGAAAAATCCCTTGTACTTTGCGATGTGATACACCACCACTTCTTTTATCATCTTAACTTTGGTTTTGGACTTTTAGACCACTTGGGCGTTATTCAATTTCCAACACTATTTAGCTTCGTAATTTTTTTTTCATGAGCAAGATTGTCTCATTGTTCTTTTGGGCTTGTAATTCAGCCTTCGTCTTTTTATTTTCCAAGAAACTTAGCTCTTGACTAGTCTATTATTAGACTTGGCATCTGCTCTGTAATTATCTAATTTTATCATCTTGTCTTTTATAATTTGGCTTGGCTCGTTCCCAATAACGTCATAGTATCGCTTTAATATTTCTGATTCTATATAAAAAATTTGGACCAAGCTTGCCCTATCCTATTCCAATGCTTTTGAACAGTTTTAAAATTCCACGAAGATGGGCCGATCACGTAAAATGTAATTTGTAACTATTAATATTGTTAAAAACTCTAGTTTTTAACATTTTATATATAACATAATGGATAAACTCTTTTTCTTTGGATTTTTGGATTTTTTTTGAAAAATACATACTTAGAACGTTTAAGCAATGTACTTTTGAATTTGTAGTAGTACTTATATTTTCAATATGCCACAAATTTTCTAAAATACATTGTTGTGATCTATCTATAGATAATCCTAGAAAGGTTCTAAATTTTCTGTTTCTTCTTATAGAGAATTTTGAAAGGAAGACTGTACCAAATCTGATTTGCCTTTATTATGATGTAGTATTTCTATAACAATTTTGACTTTTATCTTTCTCTATACTAGGACTCGAGGATGAAGTATCTCTTTCGTTAAAACGCATATCCAAATTATTTGTGTAAATGATGATGGTATGTTCTTCTATTGATGTTATTTTGCACTTTTTGGATCCTTTATCTTTTTAACAAGTTCTATATCTTTTTGTTGAAATTTTTCTGACCGTTTTTAGAAATTTTACTATACAAGGGTCCTACTAGTTTACTTAAGATGGGAATATTTTTTTAAGCATAATTTAGTTTGCCTCGTAAGGATTGTATCAGTTTTAAACCTTCTAATTTATCTAAAAAAATTATTTTTTTTCAACAATATGAGGTTGTAGCTGTATTTTTCCATTCCGTATTTCTAAAATTAAAAAGTATATATTTTTTTTAGAATTTCATTTCTCTTTTTCTCACTACTATTCCTTGCCTTCCTATTTCTTCGAACATTAACTTCAAATATTTTTCATATTTTACTACTAAATTACTTGTTATAAATATATTATCGATATAAACTAGATAAAAATCATAATTTAAAATTATATCCTAAATCTTCGAAAAAATGCCGGAGCATTTGTAAGTCCAAAACTACGAACATTCCACTAAAAATGTTTTTTAGGAATGTAAAAGTTATCCATGGCTTAAATTATTATTCTAACTATAATTGATTATATCATGATTGTAAGTCAAATTTACTAAAGGTTTTCTTATTTTGAACTAATCCTATAAAACTATCTTTATTTGGAATATTATAAGTATCATCAATTGTATAATTATGTAATCTTTTATAGTTGTAAATTATTCTGGCTTTTTTTCTCTTAATTTTATTATGGTTTATGACTATAAATGTTATTATTCTATGCAAACTTTCTGAACTTCTGATTAAGTTTTATTTCAATATTTTCGGAACTTGTTTATGGAATTCCATTTTATCTAATGGGCTATAATCCTCATTTACTGATATTATTCTAATATCAAAATTTTTTATTTGCATTTTTGCTATGTAATTTGTTCTACATTTTTGTTATATATTTTTCCCATGAGTCCTATTTTTTTTATTTTTCATATCATAGGATAGTTTATGCCATTTTGTATACACAGTCTTTTTTCTAATTTTAGAGACAGATCTCGTCTTAAGTCTCAACATCTGATAAGAACCAGATTCAATATGAATCTTATTTTCTGTTTCTGAATGCGTTAAAAGTTAAAAGTGGGTAGTCCATCACGCTTTCTCATAAATTCTGATATCTATATGTATTTATTTGTTAGAAAAGAATAAACGTGTGTACTAAGAGTTATGCAATTTATAGCAATTAACAACATATAATCAAATAATAATCAACCTTATTATCACAAAATTCTGTTAATTACTACTGATTCATAACTTACCTAATTAATAACATATAATCAAATAAATATTAATGAATCTCATTACCATACTAATTAATTAATTTCTCTTAATTACTAATTCACAATCTACTAATTACATCAAACAATCAATTTATTCACTTCACAATATAATTCGTCTCATTAATAAACATTAAATAATAGATTAATAAGATTAATTATAAAAAATTTAAAAACTAATTAATTAGCTAAATGCACACAAGGGGCGAGAGGTGGAAGGCCAGAGGTGGGTCCACGAACGAGTGTCGGGAGAGACCACTCTGGGCAATGGCCAGAGAGAAACTCCCGCGATTGGACCACCGACGATTGGATGGACGACGAGCGAGGGAGAGCCGAGGTGGATGAAGGGTGAGGGGTTTACGGTGGTTGTGGGTGCGGATCAATTTTGGTGGAGGCTGGGATTTTTTCCATGGTCTTGTACACACTTGTATAACCAAATCCCGGGAAAAAAATTGTGAGTGACCAAGACACTCATTTTTTCAGTGATTTGATCGTTATGGATAATTTTATCGTGATTTAGTCTAATTTATGAGAAAAAAAATAAAAAAATCAACATCATTTTAATAATTTTGTGTGAACAATAGCACTATTTTAAAAATAAAAACAAGTAACATAGATAAACATGCTGTGATACTAAGTTTTACAATCTCTATTTCCGACCCAATTTTTTTCTGAAAAATAAGTTGGTGAACTTTTCTACGATTATATGCAAGTCCCGTCAAGACAACACAATCATAAAGAGAACAAAAACAGAACAATCAATGTTGTCAATTGACAGCTTATGAATTCGTTCGAAATCAATGCGTTTGGTGTACTAAGTAATCATCTTTCTAGTGGGTAAGAAGATCATGATCGAATAGAGATTTGTATATCGTTTATAGAAGTCATGAACCAAATTTCATAACTTCGTGGTTAATGAGGAAAAAAAAAAGCCGAAACCCTACGTATTTGCAAGTTTGAACTCGACCAATGATTATATCACTTGGAAGTATAGCAGTGTTTTTGTCGATATGACAGGATCCATATAAGCAAATATCGACTGTTTTCGAGTCATTATCATTTTGATCAAGTCTCACTTTCGAAAGAAAGATTGATCGGTGTATTATCCTTCAACTTTAAGGACGAAATTGCTCTTGATCCTGATACAGGGAACAGTAGTCTTGCTATTCCAACCAGCAGAGGAAGCAGGGAACGGAGCAAAGAGAATGATAGAGGATGGAGCATTGGAGGAGGTGGAAGCCATATTTGCATTGCATGTATCCCACCAGCATTCTACAGGTATCATTGGCTCCAGAACTGGCGCATTGCTCGCTGGCTGCGGCTTCTTCCGGGCGGTGATTGTGTGTAACCAATGCCGGACCGGCCACACCATTTTGGCCGTGTCGGCCACCATTATCAGCCTCCAAGGCATTGTGTCCCGGGAAGCAAATCCACTGGATTCTCAGGTTGTGTCTGTTACTACCGTGGATGGAGGCTGCAATCTTGATCCAGTACCTGGCTCCATTGCAGTTGGTGGTACCTTCAGGGCATTCTCGAACGTCAGCTTCTACCAGCTTCGTCGCAGAATAGAAGAGGTGATTGTCGAGCAGGCTGCCGTATACAGATGCTCGGCAACTGTAGACTTCTTCGAGAAGGAGTCCACCATCTACCCTCCGACCGTCAATGATGATCAGATGTATCAACATGTTAGGAAGGTGGCAATTGATCTGCTGGGGCTAACAAACTTCAGGGTGGTCCCACCGATGATGGGTGCCGAGGACTTCTCATTTTATTCGGAGATGATCCCGGCAGCCTTCTACTACATCGGCATCAGGAACGAGACTTTGGGTTCAGTCCACACAGGCCATTCGCCTCACTTCATGATCGACGAGGAGGTTCTCCCCATCGGAGCTGCAACTCATGCTGCTATAGCGGAGAGATACCTCGTTGAGCACGAACGATGTTCAACGTGCGATCTTGAGTTTCCGCTATAATTAAATAGGCAAAAGAACGGCAGAAATATCCCTAATCATGTTCGCAACAAGGTAGTGAATGTAATAGAAAGAGGGATGCACCAAGGCCTTTCTGTTGTAACTACAGAATGTTTCAGAAGGATTGGTGATGCTCTTTTTTTCTGCTAGAAGCAAATGTAAGTTGTGTTTATAAAATCCAAAGAATCATATATTACAGTTAAGTGAAAACAAGATAACCCCAAACACAAGAGGTTGGAGAAGATAAATTAAAATCAATTACCTCGTGCACTAATATAACTCAAATACCTCGTGGTGTAGCAATCAACGAGGACTACTGATAGCTCGAAATGTTATGGCTTCCACAATCTTTGTATCACATTTGTTCAGCAACGGCAATTTTCGAGCACCTTCCACAATTTTATATATTTTCGCATCAATCTCTAAGTTAAATCTTCTCAAAAGGTTATGAACAGGTAACAATGGGCTGATTCGTAACAACGGAACTCACCTCTTCTCCTCGCTCAAACATCTCGCTGCTTCTAGCGCAAAGTATGTCAAATTAATGCCAGCACCAACACGGCGAAGACACATGAAAGACTCCATCATTACCTCTCTCTTCATCAATAATCTTGAAGACCCCACCAGCCTTAATTAACACCCATCTGATCTATATTAGGATCATTTTTTCTTCTAGTAGACAATTACTCCGCAAATTATATAAGCATTGTGATACTTTTGACTTATTTTGTGATTTACTTTTCTTGCTACAGAAAATTTGGAACGAGAGGTGAAAGAATCAGAATTTTATTAGAATATTAAAACTCAAAATGTTAATTTATGTTAGAAGACCAGGAGGGCAGAGTACTAGACGAATTGTAAGGCAAAATAACATCCATATAAAAGGAACCACAAACTCAGAAAACATATCTTGCCGTACAGACTACGGGAAAAAACTCGGCAAATTGGATCACCGCCAATCGCCTGAACCACATAATTCAAGCACTTCACTCGTTTCCTATCCAATAACAGAACCATTAGACAATTTGATAAAATCAATGACCCAAGTCGATGCCCCACGTTGTAAATTTTTCTTCATGAACAACTTTATTTTTTGTCAACCGGGAACACCAAAACTAATATCAGACTCAAATTACAATTTTATTAGCCTGTTTCCAATAACATATATTAATGCAGGAGCAAAAAAAAAAACCAATAACATCCTAGATTAAAAAAAAAGGTTTCTCTGATCTGATCATAACTGTATACGCCTTAACATTGGGAGCGAGTCCGGAGGAGGAATACAACATAGCTTAACATAAATGTAGCTTTGATATGTTCTGTCGGATTTCCATAACAAGGAATTGGAGTTGCCAATCAATGGAGGGAAAAAAAATCCATCAGAAAAGTCGTTGCAGTTACTGCAATCTGTTTGCAAATGAACAGAAACATCCATAAATTTAGCTTCAATGATCTTTATCCACAATTCAACGGCTAAAACAGTTCAGCCTCTGTTGGAGATGAGGCTTAAAGCATAGGATCACAGATGATACACATTCTTGCAGGCTACAGCAATGCTACAAGCTAAGTGCCATCTCAGTGTCCCTGTTCTTACACAACTTTCAAAACCATGTCATAGATAACAACCATAACTTTCAATATCGTTCAAGAGATATTGCTTGAAGTCCGGTCAAACCAGAGTATTGAAAACAATGATAACAACATTGGGCCGATACCCTCTTTGGTCATTTCATCGAACAGTTTACGCGCGTCGCCCACATCACCTTCCAAGACAATATCTTTGATAAGGAGGGAGTTGAAATTATACAAGTCGTAGCCTAACCCACCTTAAAGAACTGATGACCGACGTTAAAACCATTTAACAAGATAAAACAACTTTACACGCGAAAAACACAAGATAAAACAACAGCAACGACTCCCGGAAATGATTTCTAACTGTGGAGCTCATTAGCTTACACGATTAGCGTACTTTCCTAAGGTAAACTAAAGGAAACCGATAAAGCGGTGATTATTTTGGCATCAGTTCTATAACAAAATTGATACATAACACTGATAAGTTCTCCTAATTTAGAGTTCATCCTTCGCTGGCTCTTCCTTGGGTAAAGAAGCCTCCTCCTCTGTAGAGGATTTATCACGGTTCTTTTCGATGAAGTCGATGATGTCTTCCTTGGCCCTGCCCCCATCGTATTGCACCAAATTGCCACTTGCTGATCTGAAGTACATAGTTGGGTACCCCTTTACATCGAAGGTATCAGTCGGGTAATCATTTGCGGTTGCATCCTGGGAGACGAAGATACAAGACGTGTCACGTTAACAATTAGTTGAATCCAAAGACCCATCCAGCTAAATTCTGATAACATCCTTGAATTGAGCAATCATAATTCATGCAATAGGTAACAAACGGGTGCAAACCCTGCCCACGTTTGAAAGGTATTAACCGAGACAAACGGAGAGCGATTGACCAGAGTTAACCAGCATGTGAAATGAGTTATACGAGAGACAAGAACTTGCAAGCTTGGCGATGACAACATCAGGATTGCCTTCATATGATCGAGCAACTTCTTCCAAGATGGGAGCCAACTGCTTGCAGTGCCCACACCATGGAGCATAAAACTCAAGAAGAACTGCAAAAAAATTGCATGCATCAGATGTAGAACAAGGGAAATAAACAAACCAGGAGATACATCAAATACCCATTGAAAACAGGTAAAACTTATTATAATCAAGCAACCAGCATATTAGCTTAAACAAGCCGGAAGCCTAATTATGAATAAGAATCGAGACAGGAAAATAGCCACTAAAGAACTAAACTATACACTTTTGGCAATACAATACATGCAGATTGAAATCCAGGCACAAAGGATGGCAATTGAATCAAAAAGCCTATGAAAACTTCATTGCAAGACCAAAGAATCAAAACTTTCACAATCTTTGACCTCCCAAAGGCAGAAATTACTGGAATTCAATAGATGACATATGCATGATTTGTTTAAAGCATGATTAGTCAATGTTCGTAAATGCACATGCAGTCATAGAGGCAGAAGCCAATTATCAATGCAAAAAGCCACAGCTAAGTTGTACCATTTTTGCCCGAGTTGATAACTAAGTCCTGCAGGCTGTCAGCAACAACGACCTTCACTGGCTCGTCGTTAACTTCAGGGATGGGTTCTGATTTCCTGTATGGTTGCACTTCACCAGCCTGTATCAACATACTTACATTATCAATGGAGTGCTTTGTGTGAAACTATCTTAAATAAATACAGAAATGAAAAGCTTGAAATACAAATAGCAAAAAAGGTACAAAGAACAAATATGTCAATTGCATTTTTTTTCTTCATTTGCATCACCTTGTATTGCTTCACCCAGGGAGCAACATGATCAGGCTCCAAGTTTGGCTTCAAATACTTCTGGCCATCGATAGTCTGAACTATGATGAGAGGAACTTGCTCTTCCTTGAGGCCAAAATACTGTTCATGCAATATGTTATATTCAAGTACTCAATAATAAGATTAATTTTCTGCAGAAAACTAGGTCATGCGAAAAAAAAAAAAAAGATTGTGCAGGCTATTACTAACCTGGAAAGCACCTTGACTAGCCTCGAGATCTCCCAACAAAAAGATTATACCTTGACCTTTGTATTCCTCAGCGACTGCCTGATATTTACTCTTAAAGGTATCGGCAGCATCAGTGCTGAAGTTCAAGAACAACATCGCCTGCAAAATATTAAAAAAAAATCCAAATGCATTCAGATAAAGTCCAAACAATTATAAACAGTAACATCATTAACATTGTAACAGAACAATATCATATTCATAGGATATTCATTTTTCATGCAATTCTCAAAATTAATAAGGTCAGAGATAAGATAGGAGTGTTACCATACTATGAATAGTGAAACTTCAACAAAGAAGGGCAGAGGGGTCTCAAAAATACACCTTAGTGCACATACCTTAGCGTCAGGACTGTTGAAAAACTTGATAACATGCGGGTGATTGGTTGGGTCACTGTTAAAGACGGTTACAATTGGGATGCTAGACACTTCGATGAATTTCTCTAAAGCATCAACGTCAAAGTCCTGCAACCATGCAGACACATTTTTTAATACGGAACGAGCCCACATATGCTCACAAGAACATGTTATCACCATACCTTGGAATCAACATAGAGCTCGTCAAATGGCTTGAACAGCCTGACAACGGGACCAGACACCGACTGTTCACCCCGTGGAAGATGTTTAGCGTCCAGAGTATGACGGAACGCATAATCAGACCGCAATTTCTCAGCAACATCCATGAAGTTCTCATACTCTGGCCCGGAAAATTTTGGGAACACTCCAACCTGACAAAAAATAAGCATCACAAACCAAAGAAACAGACATCTCAAAAAACTGGAAACCATGCAAAGCCGTGCAACAACTCACGATGACGATCTTTTTGTCGCTAGCGAGATCGCTTGCATCCTCCACGGACTTGATCTCAGCAGAGGCAGGACCGCTCTGCGTCTTCAAATAATCAACAATACCCTCGGCCTCACGGGGTCCCTTATACTCCTGAGCAACCTTCCCTCCCTTCCTCAAGATCTTGATAGTGGGGAACCCCTTCACATCGTACTCAGATGCGAGATCCTTGTTGGCCTCCTCATTGGCATCGACTTTTGCGAGAACAATCGGCGGATCATGACTGCTCAAAACCGATGCGGCTTTCTCATACTACACAAAAATCAAACGCGATCAGAAAAATGTAACACAATTCACAAGAAATTAACTGACGACAAACAACAACAAATAGCAAAAAATTACCTCCGGGGCAAGCTTTTTACAGTGCCCGCACCTACAACAAAGTCAACAAATCAAGTCAAACTACTACGAATGCACAAGATCCACAATTCCAAAACGGCACAATCGACATGCATAAAGCGCAGAAACGAAAAAAATAATAATCAAAATTATCATCTCTCATAATTCCTAATTACCAAGGAGCGTAAAACTCGACGACGATGAGATCGTGCTTGGAGACGACATCTGTGAAGTTGGAGCTATCCAGAGTCAACACGAACTCCTTCTCCTCCGCCGATTCGTCGGCCCTCACGGCCGAGGCCACGGCGAGCGCGGCCACGAACAGACAGATCCAAACCCTAGGGTTCATCTCTCACAAAAACAAAGATTTTTATAACCTAAAAATCCGAAGCGGATTAAATACAGCGTTGGGAGTTATGTAAAGGACAAGTCAAGCGAAGGGGGAAGAGGAGACGGTCTCGTTTTTATAGGGGAAGTGATAAAGAGTAGCTAGGGGGCGAGACTGGGATGAGACGATGAAGAGGCGATCTCGTGAACTCTTCGAGGACCACGCGCAGGGTGGTGGGGTAGTGTGACACACGCGCGGGTGCGAGTGGGTGATACGACACGTGGGGCTCTGTTATTGGCTGGGGCTCGTCACGGGGATAGCGTATTTACTTGGAAGTTTGGGGGTTTTATATGGAAAAGTGTAGCTTGATTTGGAAGGCTGAATTTTTCGGGGATGGATTTGATATTTCATTAGTTAGACTTGGACTTGGAACAGGTATTATTGGACTACGGGATATTTTTTCAAAAATGTATTATTATTTATGGTTAATTATGACAATAATACTAAAAGAAATATAATTATGAAATTAGTATCCACATAAAATATCAGTACAAAGTCACAAAAAAATTATATGTGACTATCAGGGCACAAAAAAATTTGTGAGTAACGAAGTCCCCAGATTTTTTCTGTGACCTGGTTATCCTGACTTTTAAAGGCGAATCATGAAAAATGTTTCCAGTTACTCAAGTCCCTATTGGACGAAGGTTGCCCCGGCGTCATTGATTCTCTTAAGTTTTGCTTGTTGTTCGTCGGTCCTCTCAGAGTGTGGTCACCCGATCGTCAACGCCTTCGCCTACGTCGGCGGTGTAGGTAATTATTTGATTTTTACAAATTTTGTAATTAATCTTGTTAATATAATAGTTAATATTAATTAATAAGTTAAACTATATTGTAAGTGAATAAATTGATTTATTTTGAAATTATTTAGGTTGTGCATTAGGTATTGCCTTAAGTATGTTAATTAGTATGATTATAAAAGTTAACTAGTATTTATCTGATTATATGTTATTAATTAGATAGTTTTTGAATTAATTAAGAGATTGTATGTACTAAGGTTATTAGGATTTGTTTGATTCTACATAATTTATGTAAAATATTAAGTTTTAGTGTTAGTGAAATATTCAATTACGGATTATATATATATATATATATATATATATATATATATATATATATATTTGTTCAGAGATGATGTCACAACGTGATGGAGATACTTTGGTGATGGAAATCCTTGAAATAAGATGTTACATGTCTATATTGAGTTGAATCACGATTCTCAAAGTTGTATGAAGTAACTAGAATAAAACCTACCAAAATAGATCCATTTTTTAAAATTTGCCGATTCCGAAGTTACCAAAATTATAAGATCAAATTCCAAAAATATAAGATTTTGTCAATAGATTCTGTCAACAACCATACTAAAATGACATTTTGACAAACTTATCAGAACTTCCTTTTAAAATATTTTAATTAGGGATGTCAGAAATGTCCATACCATGTCGGTTGGACCCAACCTTTACCCTATGGGTTGAAGGTATGTTGACTTTGACTGGGTTTAGGATAGGGTATGGTATAAGTTCTTTTTTAGAGTAGGCGTTTAGGGTAGGATATGAATCCTATGAATTTCTATCCTACCCTTACCCTTTTACCCAATTTTGGACCCTAACTTAATTATACCCTAATTAGACCATTATATATAACCTTATGATTTAAGAGAACTAACCTAGAAAAATTCAAGGCTTCTGCCACATGGGCTTTGAAGATAGCCACGAATTAATGCCTGATAGCTATGTGCTACTTCCCGCTTGCAATTGTAGGAGCGTATGGGAATAAAGTAACTAAAATCCATTGTTTCACGTGTTAATAGAAATATTGTGGTTTATGGAAGGACAATTCATTTTTTAAATCTAATGGTTTCTTTTGTTCCACTACTATCGTCAAGCTTGAACATTGTGCAAATAGTTTATTACACCCAATTTTAAGGATGTAATTATTTTATTGGTTAAAAAATCTGACGGTCTTTGTAAGTATGTTGATTTTTATGTTATTAAAGTTTAGGGAAAAGTCCTCCTAGGGCCTTTGTGGTTTGACCCATTCTCAAATAGGTCCCTGAAGTTTAAAAAGGTAATAACCGACCCCGTGCTTTCAATTTTCACATCTGAGTCCCCCCGATCCGGTTTGATTCGAAAATCCAAAATTTAATCTCGCAATTCAGGTGACGAAAACATGTGAAACTGGTATCTACATGTCGAAGATACTTTGGTGAGTCACCTGGAGTCGATAATTGGCGTTTTTGTCACCGAAATTGCGAGATTGAACTTTAGATTTTCGAATCGAACCGGATCGGAGGGACTCAAATGTGAAAATTGGAAGCACGGGGACCGGTTATCGCCATTTTAAACCTCAAGGACCTATCTGGGAACGGGTCAAACCATAAGGGCCCTAGGAGGACTTTTCCCTAAAATTTTTTATGTTGGTGTGACTCGTTAATATTTTAGGTTAGAAGATTATACAGATGGAAAAATCTGATTCGGTATCTCAACCATCAGGCATATCCAATAATCCAGTGTAGTACCAAAGAGCTATGAAGTTGATAATATAGTTTCGTTAATTTTGGAAGGAGAAAACATTACATCTCCTTCTGACACTTTACTCAAATTTGAGAAAGCGGATAATAAAGATAGTGCTGGACGCGCAAAGACTTCTTTAGCATGGAATGATTCTGAAAAATTACTGTGAAAGCGAGTCAGTAGCAGAATGCAAGAATTGCAAGAAGCATCTCAAGGCAAAACTAGTTATGGAACAACCCATTTACTTAAGTATGCAATCAAATTATTTCAGCAATAAGTTTCGACAAACTAACATACAGCAAATGACCTTGAAGGAAAAAGCCAATGATCAAATAACAAATTTTAAATTTGATCCTAAATTTCCAAGAGATGAGCTTATAATGATGGTGGTAAAACATGAGCTTCCATTACATATAGTTGAGTATGGAGGATTCATAAATTTTGTGACTTCTCTTCAACCACTTTTCAAGGTTCCATCTCATAATACCATGAAAGATGATATAATAAAGATGCATGAGATTGAAATGAAGAATACAAAAAAATTGATTGAAGATAACACTAGTCAGGTTGCAATCACAATAGATATGTGGACTACCAATCACCAAAGGAAGGGATAAATGGTAGTTACTGTCCATTTCATTAATTTCTCTAGGAAGCTTCAAAATCAAATTTTGAGAAAATATTTTAATTTTACTCTTCTTAATTAGTTTTTATAAATTGAATTCTTCTTGGAAACTAATGCGTTATATGTTTGGATAATATTGTAGGTTCATTCATGTATCTGCTCCACGTACAAGTTTTGTATTGGCTAGGGTCTTGATCGAGACTTTACTAGAATGGAATATAGAAAATAAGATAACAACTATTACCTTGGATAACTATTTTACAAATGATGCAGTGATTCCACTAGTCTTAGATAAATTGGATAAAGATAAATTGATTAAGAATGGTACTTTAATTCATATGCGATGTTGTGCGCACATATTGCATCTGATTGTGAAGAATAGGTTATGAGTGATTAGTAAGGAGATTAAGATGGTTCATGATAGTGTTGTCTAGTGGACATTAATCCAAAACAAGTTGAAAAATTTGAAGAATTTGCAGGTCAGGGTGTCATTCTTTGCACAAAAAAGTTGAGTTTGGACTGTCAAACTAGGTGGAACTCCACTGAATTTAATGTTGAGAACTACCTTAATATATAAGGAAGTGTTTCAAAGATTGGTGCTTCATATACTTACTTACCAAGTAAGGCACAATGGGATATTGTACAAGAGATATGTAACAGATTATCAAAATTTCCTGAAGTGAGTGAGCTATTCTCTGGTATGAATTATGTTATGGAAAATCTTTATTTTCCAAAAGTTTGTAAAATAAAGGTGTCATTGAACAAATGGTATGTCCAAAATTTGGTTATAAAGTTTATGGCATCTAATATGTTGAAGAAGTTTGACAAATATTGGAGTATTTTGGAATATGAACTATTATTGATTATATCGATTGAGAAATTCTAGGTATATATAATCCTAATTTAATTTACTAATATAATAAATATTTCATGACTAACTTTTACGTATTTATCATATTTGTTATTGTTTTACAGACTCACATTGAAGACATCATGAAAAATGGAGCTATGAAAAATTGTGCTCTTCTTATTCCTTGGAGATTAGAGTTCTAGCTCAAACGTTATCATTTGAGATAATTTTGTTTGCATTGACATGAATGACTTTCTATTATCTTAAAAAATAATCGAAGCTAGAATTTTCTTTTGGGATTGTTTATGCACTTGGAATTTAATTGTGATAATAAAATTTGATGTTCTATCATTTATGTATGTATTTATTGAATAATGATTTGCACATGAAAAATCTTTAATCTATTTTCATTATATGAATATATTTAAAATATAATATCAATATATTACATTTAATACGAGAGTCGGACCCATGTATACTCTATAGACCATACGAACCCTGAGGGTAAGGGTATGAATCTAATATTAAGAAATTTTTAGGGTCAAAGGTAGATATAAGTCCAACTCTCAAGTGTAGGATATGAGTAGGATCATACCGATATCATACTCTACTCATCGCCATCTTTAATTTTAATTTTAGAAATTAATTTATAAGCTATATACAGTCAACTTAGGTAAAACTAAAAGTTATGAACGAGAATGAAAGTAGATGTTTTAAAAAGCAGCCAAGATTCAGTGGGGACTATGGATAGTCCCCATAGTGGAGAATAAAGAATATCATTTCTACCAAAGTTATAGGAATAGTAGTATTTATTTACAATCCTAAATTATAAGAAATTTAGGTATGAAAAGAAAAAAAGGAAATTACTATTCCAAATATTACGTAATTCCTAAAATCATGCCAATACATTCAAAATTTAAATTCCTAAAAATACTACTCCTGCAAAATAACTCATTATACTTAGGGTAAATTGCCCTCCCGTCCCTCTCCTTTGCTTAAATTACTATTTTTTTTCCTACTGTTTCAAAAATGATGATTTCGTCCTCCAGATTTGATTTAATAGCACTCTAAGGTCCATGGTGCCGGAATCGGAAAAAAACTACGGCGACCGGGGACCTAAAATGACCAAATTGCCCCTCCCTCTTCCTCCATATCGACGTGTAGAACCGGAGAAGGAAGAGAAGTTAGAGAAGGAAGATGAATGGAGGGAGAGGGAGGGCCAATTTGGTCATTTCAGGTCTCCGGTCGCCGGAGTTTTTTTCCGATTCCGGCATCAGGGACCTTAGAGTGCTATTAAATCAAATCTGGAGGACGAAATTATCATTTTTGAAACAATAGGGAAAAAATAGTAATTTAAACAAAGGAGAGGGACGGGAGGGCAATTTACTCTTATACTTATTATACCATCATCTCCATAAAACATGGATCATCGCCGAAAACTACCACCAGAATCCCCATGGATGATTCAGCCTCCTCTTCCTCTCCATTGGTCGCCCATGGTAGCAATGCACACAACTTGCTCACAAAACAATAAGCACATCAAACTCTGTGCTATGCAATATATGTACCAATATTATAGTACATCGATACCACTATTATGGTAACATGGTACCAATATTATAGATCATGGGTACCAATATTATAGTAACAGTGGTACGAATATTACAGTACATTGGTACCAATATGACGGTAATAGTGTACCAATAATACTGAACTAGAATACCAATATTACTGAATTGGAGTACCAATATTACTGAACTGGGATATCAATACGCACATTCACTTATACCAGTATTAACATTACCCCATACCAATATTCAATAACAGATAATCGTACTTGATTGGAGTGTGAATGGTATATAGGATTGACGAGACACTTGGATGAGACCCAATGAGCATGAGGAGAGAGAGAGAGCGAGGATCACAATCACAGACAGGTAAGGAGCACGTAGAGCAACTACCGAGCACTAGCGGATGAGAATGATATATCGCAAGGCACACCGATAAGAACTAATAGACGAGGAGAGAGTAAAAGAAGGTTCGGGGTGAGTTGGGCAATTTTTGATGGCGATCGAGTAATATTTAAAATAAAATCACCATTTCAATTAGTTTGGCTATAAAAATTTTAGAAAGTAATTTTGAAACAAAATCACCATTTCAATTAGTTTGGGTATGGAAAACTGAATAGAACTTGGGCTATTTGGATCGAGCTTTAAACAAGAAGCATTTCTTGGTTAAGGGGCGACGGTGGTGGCACATTTTTTGTCGTGGTTGTGGTTATGGGTGGGGGTGAAGGTAAGTAATGCCGGTGATAATAAGGAGTGATAATGAGGTTGGTGGTTAAATTTAAATGTTAGATAAGGAAAATAAAGATAATTCGGGTTACAGTAATTAAATAAATATTTATTTAGTATCGATTATGCCCTCAATAATTAATAACTATAAAGCCCTCAACAATTAATAACTATAAGATTTAAAATTTAAAATTAAAATCTTCATCAAGTCTAGAATCAATTCCAATGATGGGGATTATATTTTATACATTTATACTGAATCTATTCCCTTTAGAAAGACACGTTTTTAGAATCTGGAACTATGTCAAAGTAGATCTCTCCACATCAAATTCATGTTTGGCTGTCTCGGTTGATATGATGAACAAGTGGGTGCTCGCTCTAAAGTTATATACAATTAAAATAAATTATCTAATCAAGTTCACATAATAAATAATTACTTTTTTCTTATATCTACCAAATTCAATCCATTGACATATTTTTCTATTTACATATCAATCCTTGTCACAAAATAAATTATTAATTTTTTTATCCATATATTATCATCTATCATTATTTTTTTATATTAAAATTATATAATTCAGAAAAATTATTAAATTGTAAAACAAAAGAGAATTATAAAGAGTGTATGAGAATATGTTAATATTGAATTCTATTTATAAATATTGTAAATACCATAATTATTATATTTTTAATTTTACTATAGATAAATCAATTTAGATAACAAAAAATATTATCCGAAAAAATTTATTTAAACAAATACCATTATGTCAAGTTGAATTAAACATTTATTTTCCTTTTCCACTTCATTGTTGTTTTTTATAATAATTTTTTTGCGCCTTATTAACCGCTAACCAGACCGCTGATGCCCATAGCTTAATAAAATTGCCCCATACCACGCAGACTTGAATATAAGTCGTACATAAAATTTTAAAAAATGGACAATCTAACTACTGCAATTTAAAAAGATACTTACGTCATTTATCCCATCACTTTATTATCTTTTTTTCTCTCCTCACTTATTTTCATATTTCTTCTTTGCTTCTCCTTCTTCTTCCACCTCACTATCTCTGTATGTCTAAATATTAAATTCAATACCTCCACCTCGCAAAAATCTCCAAGTTTGACGCTAGTGAAAACAACAATGTCGATAACAAAATTGTTGATGTTATTGATAAGAATGACAATGACTAACAAATCTGACGACGAGCAATAAAGTTGATGCTTGTGTAGAGAATCTAATCTTGTAGGAGGTTGAAAAGTCGAATCGGCCTCTCCTCCTTGTTACCCCCCTCGCTGGTCAACTCCAACATGAGACAATGATGATAGATGATATCAATAAAGAACAATACCGATGGAGGAACATGATGTTAGTAGGAGCACGACGATAGCAAAGCGATCCCATTGGTGTAGAAAACAAAGTCAGAGTTAACTCTCGCCCACGGCAATGACCTATCCCAATGTTTAAATGACAGCTGAGTTAAACTTAAACGATAGACTAATTTATATCAAAATGACAAACTGAGTTATATTGAAATGATAAACTTGATTATAACGATTGGTGAGCTAACGTGGAGATCATGACTCCAATCTCTTCTTCTCTCTCTTTACTTGATGTCTTCACAATAACAACCTATCCTGACTTATATACAAAAATATGTTATTTTAACTAACATAAACATACCATTCTCACTAATAAAAACAAGTAATTTTGACTAACAAGAATATGTCATTTTCAAACAAACATGAACACACCATACATAAAACTTATTAGGGCTTCCTCCAAATCCTTCGTACTCTACTCAAATCTTCTACTTCAATACCATTCGGCAGCTCTTTCTGGAATTCCAATAGGCTATATGTTGTTGAATCTTTGGTCCTCTTCTGCTTCATATAGACTCTAATTCATAGTTATGATTTGATTGGATTTGTTAAAAGCTTCATCCTTGGTTATTGAAAGTCAACATCACAAAATAAGATATTATTTGTATTTTTTTGAAAGTACGAAGGGCTCAATATGGCAACAAGAATTGGATGGATCGAACCTAAAAGACCCATCGGTTGGCAAAGATCTGTAATTACCTTAGTTAGTTTATTAGTTTCCTTAATTAGCTCAATTAGTCATTGTAAATCTCTTCTATATATGATGTACATTATAATCTCTCAATTAATTAAGTCAATTACATGATCCCTTATTTGATTTCATATTCTTATTCCAGCAATAATGATTGAAGGGAATCAATTCAAATGTAGGCCCATCTTAGCTCACAGTAGCCTAATCCACTATGAGACGAGCAAGCTCAAACCAATTTGGAAAAAATAAAGCCCCCTAAGAAGGTATGAATTCAAATACAATCAAGAATTGCAACTCACAAGCTGAATCTGATGTAGGCAATAATGACAAAGCTGTAAGCTTGATTAATTCAGAGCAAAATAAAGAACTTGACACGATAGCAAGGAAACTAGAAGAACCAAGAAGATCAAGGAGAGAACATAAGCCTTATTCCAGGTTCCAAGATTTCAAATCTTATAATGCTAACCTCTATCCAATTGATCAATACATTGCATATAAATATGTGTCCCCGACTATAGATGCTTCCTAAACACACTTGATGAAAATCTAGAACCAACCAGTTACTAGCAAGCTAAAACCCAACTGAATTGGAAACAAGCCATGGTTGAAGAACTGTCTGCTTTGGATAAAAACAAACTTGGAAAATTGTTAAATTACATGAAAGAAAGAATGTTGTTGGATGTAGATGGATTTTTAAAACAAATATAGAAGTGATGGCACCCTAGAATGACATAAAGCACAATTAGTTGCTCGTGGATTTACCCAAATTCATGGCCTAGACTATAATGAAACATTTGCTCATGTTGCAAAAATGACATGATTAGGATTCTTTTATCAATTGCTGTTAATCACAATTGGCCAGTTTATCAGATAAACATAAACAATGTGTTCCTTCAAGGTGATCTTGAAGAAAAAATCTTCATGGATTTACCTCCTAGACATCGATCACAAAATTTAGGTATGGTATGTAAACTTCAAAAGCTAGTTACAGTTTAAAATAATCCCCGCATGCTTGGTATCAAAAATTGAGTAAAGAACTTGTACCAATTGGATATAAATTTTGTATCAATGATTATTCAATATTTGTCAGACAGCACACCAATTACAACATCTTTGTTTTGATCTATGCAGATGATATTATTATAACTGGGGATGATGTGAATTTTGAACTTGAAGAAATTGCTTAGGGACAAATTTGATATTAAGGACCTTGGCAAGATTAAATACTTCTTGGGCATTGAGTTTGCATAGTCCAATAAGGGATTGTTATTATACCAAAAAATATGTGCTAGACCTCCTTAAAGAGACAAAGAACTTAGACTACAAACCAGCCTCAAATCTCGTGGAATATGGTTCAAAATTTTCCATGATAGATGGAGATCTAAAGCCTAATATTGCTTCATTTCAATGATTGGTAGGCAAATTAATATATCTCACCATGATCAGACCTGACATTTCTTTCACAGTTGGTTTGCTAAGTTAAGTAATGCATTATCCTTGATCTAATCATATATAGATGGCAGAACAGATCCTTAAATATGTCAAATCCTGCCCAGGTAAAATGATATGAATCTTGTACAAGAGATTCACAAAATGGACCATTGTTACTTTAGGGTAAGGAAGACTTCAACTCACGAATTGTACCTGGCTAAGAACCTTGGTATCAATTACCTCAACCCTAAGAAATGAGAATACAAGGACCTTAGTCTAATGTCGAATTACACCATAAATAAGGATGGATGAACCGTTTGATAAGTGAAAAGGTTTTGTCCTAGCTAAGCTCACCAGCCTAAGCAAGAACACACAAAGAGTTATCTAAACTCATGGGTTTGTAATATCAAAGATGTCTGCTTGTTTTATTGCTAGGAACCCTATATATAGGCTCCAAAAGTCTCAAATATTCCTAAACAAACTAGTTCCTAAAAAGGAGTTTAAAGGCTGGCCGAAACTCTTATTCCTAATCTAGGATTATTCTGGCCAAAATAACATCAACTAAATAAGAAACAATCTAACATAACATCTAGTAGAATAACTAAGTACATGCACGTCCAATATAAGCTTATGAACTTCCAAAATAGGCTAATCTTCACGTGTGCATGCTTTTAGAAGATTGTGTGAATCCTAAGCTTCCAATTTAGCTTCAATTACATGCATGGTCTTCATGGATGTCCTTGGACTTGCATGAACTTGCTTGAGTCCAAACTTCTTGCATTAATCCATTGAACTCCTCTTGAAACTTCTTGGCCCTTGCTCTTGTCATCGGTCCAAATGGAACTTGCACTTGCTGCGAGTCTACAAGCTTAATGGTAGGTGCACCCTTAGGCTTGCTCACATCATAAGGGTATCTAATTTAAAAATCATGGTCACTTAGAAATCTCAACCTTTTGTGATGCAAATTATGTCAGAGATGAAAATGATGGAAGATCAACTTCGAGCCTATGTACATTTGTAGGTGGCAATCTGGTCACATGGCAAAGCAAGAAGCAAACTGTAGTCTCCCTATCTATAGCTAGATCTGAGTATCGTGCAATGCACAATACTACTAAGGACCTAATGTGAATCAAGCATATAATAGAGGAACTTGGCTACCCAATTGTAAATCCACTGAAGTTATATTGCGACAAACAATTAGCTATTCATATCGTAGCCAATCCTATTTTTCATAAAAAGACCAAGCATATAGAAGTGGACTGTCACTATGTTCGATAAAAGGTTTAATCTGAAGAGATCTGCACCCCTTACATCAACAACTAATGTCAATTGGCTGACATCTTTAGAAAACTCTTTAGCATTGACAATTTCAATACATCCTCGACAAGCTGAGAATGCTCAATCTACATTTACCAGCTTGAGGGGGAGTATTAGAAGTACAAAGGTCTCAATATGGCAACAAGGATTGAATAGATCAAACCTAGAAGACCCAGTTGTAAGTGAAGATCTGAATCTGCTTAATTGGGATGAATTTCAGGTTAATTGCAGCTAACTTCTGCACTAATTATGTGTGCTATTACTCTTTCCCTATAGAAGATTCAGATCAACCAGCTGGTGATCCATAATCCTTGACATATTGGTTATAAATCTATACAAGGAAAGAACTGTTATGCTAAGCTATCAACATGCTACATGATCTAGAAGACAGCTACTTGATGCACTATAATTACTCGTGTAGAATTTGTAATTACCTTAGTTTATTAGTTTCCTTAATTAGCTAAACCAGTCATTGTAAATCTCTTCTATATATGCTGTGCATTGTAAACTCTTAATTAATCAAGTCAATTACATGATCCCTTATTCGATTTCATATTCTTATTCCAGCAACAAATGATTGAAGGGAAGAAAGTGAATGTCAATATACAAGTATTAAATAATCCTCCACCGCACCTCCTGAGCAACTAGGCTACTTCAGACTTCTCTTGAATAACACCATCAACTACGATACCTTGCCCACCAACTTTGTAGGTCAATGCTTTTATGTTAAGCTGCTGACTAACTAAATGCTATGTTTTTATGACTATGATACCACTGCTATCATGAATTATGAGAAACTAAAATGTCTACTTTAACCCTTTTTTTCATCCTGGAGTTCATTAAACCTGTTAAAGGAAAAGAGAAGGATTGCTAAGGTAGAGAACATCGAGGCCAATTTTCACAAATTTAACAATTCATGAGAAAATATTTGGATAGAGACCTTAAGAGGATCACGTCTGGCTCCAAGGTTGCTGAGTTTGGCATGGGCTTCAGCATAGTCCTTGAAAAACATATCCTAATCTTTGGCTTATTTTTCAGCATACACCTACAAGAAAAATCAGTTAGGAGATAGTTGTGTTTTGTTTCTTTATACAACATTGCAAAAGTAGCCTACTGTACCTTGAACAAAGGATCTTCAAATAAAGCAACATCGTATTGGCAATACAAGTAGATCATCATCAAATTTTTCTTTGATATCCTAACACAAGCAATAACTCTCAGGTAACAAACAATCCTTAAACACCATCCCTCCCTCCAGAGAAAAGAATTTTTGCAATGATAGGCAGTTCTGGAATATATCAAGTGGAAATTGTCAAACTTTGAAGTACGAGTTATCAAACTTCAACCATTGTGCTATCCAAGATTGTCCTCCATGAGATTTAGGCCCATCTTTCTATCCACGTGAAGATAATTAAGTTATCAGATAATAATTTGTTCAGTGGAACATTATCAAAGAAAGGCTGATATAGACAATTTAGCAACCAAATTTACATTAACTAACTTTGATGCAATATTTCTGACCTGAACAAAAAACTTGGGAGACAATAACAACTAGATACAAGATTGCAATATCTTTCAAGAAAAAGCACTTAATGAGTTACTCGTACAGTTTCCATCTTCCTAAATGAATAATAGAATCTCTTTGAAAGTTCTACAAATAATATCTAAAAGTTTAGAGTTCTATTTGAAGAAACGTCAAAAATAGTTATCTTTATAAACCATCAGAAATTTCCAATTCTTGGGAATTTTATACTGTATACTTCGTCTCTGGTTTGCCCCAACCACTCCTTTTTGGTTTGGACCTGCCAAGCATGTGAGCACAGATAATGCCACTATTTCCTGCATAACAAAAAAAATTCAGCAACTTGGATGTTTATTGGGAAGTCACTACTTCTGTTTATAGATTATCTAATCTACCTTATCGGTTAATCCCATCCTGTAGAATACTTCTCTTAGATGATCCATAGATGAGGGGACCTAGCATCTAAATACAAACTAACATTTCCAAAATCAGCCATAGGCAAACCCTTTGAATTAATGACAAAGCAGAGAGCATTGAATGTTACGTACCTAGTCTAATTCAGACTCTTATTATTTTTTGTTCAGTCTTTAATTAGTTCATGTTCTTTGTTATTTGATTTCCTATTAAATAGTCAAGTCTTATTAAGTATGTTCCTATTCGGTTTGTAATTGTTTGGCTACATAATGCCTACAATGCCCAAGATTTATTCAACCAAGAAATAAGAATAAAGTTATTTGGTTTTATTCTTTTATCATAACAGAAGCCCTTGCATTCCACCATGTGCTTCTACTATCTTTATAGCAACACAGTTTATACCAATTTGGTATCAGAGCCAACACCATATCCACCATGTCCCCTAGTGACAAAAAAGGCTACAACGCTAGCCTAACTTCTGAAGGCTATAGAAAAGCTTATCGTAGAGGTTGGAGGCATGGGACATTGATTGATGGCTATCGAAATCAACCAGAGCTTCATCTAATACTACCTCTTGGAAGCCAAATTACACAAAAATAGATAAGTCACAGGTAATCAAGGTTGAGCAAAAGACTGAAAGCTCTAACAATAATTCTCAAAGTAAGATGGAAGTCCCTACTATAAGAAACTATGACATCAAGTGCTTTAAGTGTCAAGGAAGAGGACATATAGCTAGTTATTGTTCTAACAAGCAAATCATGGTGAATAGGGACAATGAGGAAGTTGAGATAGAAAAAGAGGATTTGGACTATGAAAGCATGACCTCATTGGAAGATCTCTCAAAAGAAGAACTGCTAGCTACTAAGGCACTAACATTGGTGATAAGAAGGACTTTGAGCTTGCAAGCAAGAGAAAGAGATGGTATAGTACAATGGGAGAATATCTTTTGTACAATGTGCTACATCAAGGACAAGGTGTGTAGTGTTATTATTGATAGAGGTAGCTGTGCTAATGTTGCAAGAAATACCATGGTAGAGAAATTAGGGTTGCTCATAAAGAATTATCCTAAACCTTACAAGCTATATTGGCTCAATGATGGTGGATAAGTATGAGTAGAAGGACAAGTACTAGTGGCCTTCCAAATTCATAAGTATGAAGATAAAGTGTCATGTGATGTGGTGTCAATGCAAGTTGGTCATCTATTATTGGGGAGGCCATGATAATTTGATAGGAGGGTGAAGCATGATGGCTACACAAATAAATACTCGTTCACACTTAATCGACGAGTAATCACCTTAGCACCATTGACACTGCAACAAGTTTTTGAAGATCAACTGAAGTTATAAAAAGAAACTGGTGAAAAAAGAAAGATTGATCAAAAGAAAAAAAGTGAGGAGAAACGAAGCTAAAAAGAAAATGAGAAAAATGGCCAATGAGATAGAGAGTGAGTGTGAGCAAGCAAAAGAAGCCAGAAAAATAGAATTCAGATGGGCCATTGAGAGAAAATATGAGGGGTGGAAAAGGATTTTTTATGCAAGAGTTAATGATATTAAGCAAGCACGTTTTGCAAAATAGCCAATTAAACACGGGGAAATTAGGTTAATATCCCTTAACTTTGGGGATTCAACTGGTTTGATACTTACTATTTAAAAACTATTCTTTTAGTCCATATTGTATAAATAATCGAACTTTTTAGTCCCTAAGAGTTAACATAAATTTTTTTTTATGACTTTTATACCCTTCATTTGACAAATAAACCAAACCAAACTCAAATAAACCTAATCAAATCAAATCAAACCAAAACCTAATCTCATGTCCAAAATGGGTCCCATCGATTCTTCCACCGATCCAGAAAACACACACATTCAACTGATTCTTCCACAGATCCATGATCGAAGCCACATATAGCTCTAAGTTTCAGACAATTTTGGGAACTAAACCCAAGTCCAAAATACAAGGAAGGAATAATAAAGGCTCTCCTCAATCTCTTAATCTACAGTACACCATCTCCTTCTAAACACGTTTCTTCTTGTCCTAACTAACAATGGCATGATCATCGTCGAAGAAGAAAGGTTTAACAAGAACCTAGCTTCGTTATCATCCAACAGAGTCAAAGTCCTAGGCTTTTCATCACTGGAGGACTGCTTGGTCAAATCAAAGTCCTGGACTTTAAAGATTTACAACAATCTTGGGGATCCATGTCCGTTTATTTGGCTGATAGTGGAGTCCATTTCCTTAAAACTTACTCCCTCGGAGACCATACGCGCTAGCTTGAGGGTCCACCTCTTGACGACCCCATGCTTCTGCAAGATTAAGTTCAAGGGCTACCCCTCCCAAACTGCGCTCCTCCCACTCTCCGATTCCCCCTCTTTGCTGGATGCCTACACCTCTACCTCGGGTTCCACCTCAATGCAGCAGTGCTGAGGTAGCTCTCCAAGAGGCAAGTGGCAGTGCGAGTGTTAGTGTACATAGGTCAGATGGGGTGGACCTATGGGATATCCAGTAATTAATACACGAAGAGACTAACCTCTTTTAATTATATGGTTAGAATTTTGAACTGAAGAGGAGAGGAAGGAAGAAGAGAAGTGGTCGTGGGCTTGGGAGGAGAAGTGGTCTGAGGCGAGGGATTTAGGATTTTAGTTTTAATTTGGGTGGTTTGATTTTAATTGATTTTGTTTGGTTGGATTAGATTTGGGTTAGGGTTAGTTGTTTGGAGCAAGGGTATAATGGTCATAAAAAAATTTAAGTTGACTTTTAGGGACCAAAAAACTTGGTTATTTGGTATAAATGGGATTGAAAGAGTAGTTTTAAAACAATAAGGACGAAACCAATTGAATCCCCAAAGTACATGGACCTTAGCCTAATTTCACCTTTTTAAACACTAACGAGCTAAAAAAATTTGCTTAGTGTGGTTGTGTCTCTTTTGTAGGATTTTGAAGATGTGGTTTCTAATGAGTTACCATCTAAGTTATCCTAAATTCGAGATCTGAGGGATTGAGCACTTATTGACTTTGTTCCAAGAGTTGCTATCCCTGATCGTCGAACCTATAAGGGCAATCCCGAGGAAATAATAGAACTTGAAAGACAAGTTAATGAGCTATTAGAGAAGGAGTACATAAGAGAAATCATGAGTCCTTGTGCAGTCCCAGTCTTACTTGTGCCTAAGAAGAATAGATCATAGAGGATGTGCATTGATTGTTGAGCCATCAATAACATAACGATACAATATTAACATCCTATTCCTCGTTTAAATGATATTAGATGAGTTACATGGATCATATATCTTTTAAGATTGATTTGATAAGTATATATCATCAAATCCAAATGAAAGAAGGAGATGAATGGAAGACAATCTTTAAGACAAAATATGGTCTATATGAGTAGATGGTCATGCCATATGGTCTGTCTACTGCTCCTAGCACATTTATGAGACTTATGAACCATGTGTTACATCCATTTATTAGCAAATTTGTAGTCGTTTACTTTGATAAAATACTTATTTATAACAAAACCTTGGAAGATCATATAGACAATTTAAAATTAGTTCTAAATGCAATTAGGGAAGATCAAGTCCTACAAGCATTGCTAATGTCCAAAGTTTTCATGGAAACTAGTTTCTATAGGAGATTTGTAAAGGACTTTAGTAGCATAGCTACACCACTTATTGAAGTGATCAAGAAGAACATTGGATTTAGCTAATGTGAAGCTCAAGAGAAGGCATTCCAACTCATCAAGGAGAAGTTGACAAATGTCCTTCTATTATCATTACCTAATTTTTCTAAGGCATTAGAAGTTGAATATGATGCTTCAGATGTTGAAATAAGAGTTGTGCTCATGCAAGAAGGATGACCAATTGCATATTTTAGTGAAAAACTAAGCAGAGTAGCCTTGAATTACTTAACTTATGACAAGGAATTGTATGCATTAGTTCAAACTTTGGAGACGTGGCAGCATTACTTGTAGTCCAAGGAATTTGTGATTCATACTAACCATGAGTCTTTAAAGCATTTAAAGGGTCAATAAAAGTTGAACAAGAGACATGCACATTGAATTTATTGAGACATTTCCATTTGTCATATGCTATAAGCAAGGCAAGGAGAATATAGTTGCTAATGCACTTTCGCAAAGGTATGCTTTAATCACAACACTTGATGCAAAATTACTTGGTTTTGAGTACATTAAGGAGTTATATGCCGATGATAATGAATTTGGTGAATTGTTTAAAGGAACTCAGAAAGTTGCTTTTGGTAAGTTCTTTAGACATGAGGGATTTCTGTTCTTAAATAAACTTTGTGTACTTAATTATTCAATGAAGGAATTGTTGGTACAGAAATCTCATAGAGGTGGACTTATAGGGCATTTTGGAATTGCAAAGACTTTAGCAATCCTACAAGAACATTTCTACTAGCTGTACATAAAGCGAGATATTGAGATAATTTGTGGTCATTGTATCATTTATAAGCAAGCTAAGTCTAAAGTGAAGCACCATGATTTGTATACCCCTTTACCTATACCTACTGAACCTTGGATTGATATTCCATGGACTTTGTATTAGGTTTGCCTAGGACTAAATATAGAAGAGACTCAATTTTTGTGGTTGTGGATAGGTTTTCTAAGATGGAGCGTTTTATTCCATGTCATAAAATGATGATGTTTCACATATTGTTGATTTATTCTTCAGAGAAGTGAGGTTGCATGGCAGGCCTATGACAATCATTTCAGATAGAGATACTAAGTTCTTTAGCTATTTTTGGAAGACTTTTGTGGTGTAAGTTAGGTATCAAACTATTATTCTCTAATGCTTGTCATCCACAAGCTGTTGAACAAATATAAGTTGTTAATAGGACTTTATCTACTCTATTATGGGTACTCATTAAGCAATATATTAAAACTTGGGAAGAATGTTTGCCATATGCTGAGTTTGCATATAATCGATCAGTCCATTCTACTACTCAATTTTTACCATTTGCACTTGTGTATGGTTTTAATCCTTTGACACTAATTGATTTATCATATTTACCTTTGACTAAGTATATTAACTTAGATGGAAAGAAGAAGGTTGAATTTGTCAAGCAGCTACATTAGAAGGCACAGATTGACATTGAGCAATGAATAGAGCACTATTTAAAGCAAGCAAATAAAGGAAGATACAAAATAGTCTTTGAACCTAGTGATTGGGTCTAGTTACGTATGAGGAAAGAGTGCTTTCCAGTGCAACAACATTCCAAGTTGCTACCAAGAAGGGATGGCCCCTTCCAAGTTTTAGAATGCATCAATGACAATGCTTATAAACTTGACTTACCTAGTGAGTATAATGTGAGTGCAACTTTTAATGTTTTTGACTTGAGCCCATTTGATGTAGGTGATAATTTTAGGAAAAATCTTTTTTAAGAGGAGGGGAATGATGTGATCACGTCCAACATTGTGCTACAAGATCAAAAGGAGAAAACAATTCCAATTTGAGTTCCAATTGGACCAGTTATAATAGCAAGGTCCAAAAAATTTCAATCTAGTTTTAATGGGCTATTTAAGGAAGCTTGGACTCAATGCATATTTTCTAAGCCCATTGGAGGACATTCTACAAGTCCAATGCCCATGAACCTCCTAGAGACCTTTTAGGAGTGATTTAGCTATTTTTTAGGAATGAGAGTTAGCTAAAAGTAGATTAGGATAAACATTCATTTTATGCCTTATTTAGGTAGTTTGAAAAGTTTAGAACTCTTCAGGACTTATCTTGTTGACTTTGAGTCTATCAAAGTCAATTTTAGCCTCTATATAAATGGGCCACAAATTTAATAAGAGAGCAGATTGTTTTTGGTTAAAAATCAATGTGAAATTTGATATTTCTCTTGGTTCTTACTAGTTGGATTGTTTAGTTAGGACATTCACTTATCAAACAAAAATTTCATCTCTATTTGTGGCATATTCCCATCGGATCAAGGTTTGCATTTTACCATAATAATAGGTCAAGGTTAACCAACATCAAGGTTTTTTCACAAGGCGCAAATGATGGGTCAAGGTCTCCACCATCCTAAAGTAGAAAAGATTTCACTTCCAAGTGGATTCCTTATGGGATTCATATTAGGTTTTCCTCCTACTACTTCAGACCAATGATAAGGAGATTTAACCTTTGTGTCGCACCACACCCCTCCCTACCACGCTGGTCATAAAGGACGATGGTACTGTAACTACCATGTAGAGGGCGTAGAAGATTAAAGCTTTGCTCACAGGTATCAGAAAGACCATATTGGAGAGTACCAGGTAGAAGGAAGAGAAGACTGGGCCTATTGTTACCAAGTTAAAATAAAAGAACAGACCCACCATTATCAAATAAAAAGAAATGAAGATTTGGTCCAATTTTGTAATTTTAGACGAGATCAATCCATCAATTACACCCAAACAATGGGTAGAAAAGATAGAAAGCATGTTTGAGTTCTAACGTTTGAATTAAGAGGTAGAATGTGTTCCCCGAATTACCACAAATTGGATTTTCCAAGTTTGATAGCAAGGAAGACCCATTGCCTTAGATTAACCAATGTGAGTAATTCTTTCGAGGCTAAGGCACAGTCGAGGAGGAAAAGGTCTGGATGGCCTCATATCATATGACTCGTGTAGCATAACAATGGTATTATCAATTAGAACATAACTTCGAGACACCAATATAGCTAACCCTAGTCAACTTATGGTACCAAAGGTTCGGATCACCATTCCAAAGCAACCTTATTTGCGCGTGAGCTAAGTTAACCTATTAATAGAGGATAGAGTAATACCAAGAGAAGTTTCTTACTTTACTTTGTCTGGTGGATCCCCTCACTACAACACAAGAAGTTGACATGTTCATGTCAAGCCTACCCAACCTGGTATATACTGATGTCAAGCTTTAAAATCTGATCGACCATGAAGATGCTCTAAGCTTAGCTTGAGCCTATGAGCATCAAACAAATATTAAAAATCTAATGATTACCAAGACCATTTTCTGATCATTCAAAAACTTTGATGTTGCAAATATGTCGATAGAGCGAGTCCACCATCTAATATGCTCAGAGTTGGAGGATCGCATGGCTAAAGGGCTATGCTTTAATTATGATAAGAAGTTCCTGAAAGGACATCGATGCACGTACCTCTTCTGCATTATTATGACCAATGACTACAAAGGCAAGGATTGGGCAATGGATGCCACCGCTGAGTTAGGTTAGCTCACATAATAGATTCTAGCTCGAGGACGAGCTGTCTCTTGAGTGCAGGAGTGATGTTACGTACCTAGTCTAATTCAAAGCCTTATTATTTCCTGTTGAATCTTTATTATTTCATGTTCTTTGTTATTTGATTTTCTATTAGATTTGTAATCATTTGGCTATATAATGCATACGATGCCTAGAATATTCCTATTCAATTTGTAATTAGTTGGCTATATAATGCCTATAATACCTAATGTTTATTCAGCCAAGAAATAAGAATAAAGTTGTTGAACTTTAAGATGAACCCAGCTATTGAATGAAGAACTCAACTAATTTTTATTCATCTCATAAATGAGGCTTTATAATACTAAATTACAAAAGAGGAGAGAAGGCTAACAGGATAGCCTGCTAGCCATTGCAACAGCAACGACTCTTTCTTTTTTACAAACTCAAAAAGTACAACTGTAAAAATGAAGTTCTAACTTAACTAGGAAAGTACAAAGCAAAGAGGGGCTAATTCTATGAGGACTAAACATAAAGATCAACATGATCTTTATGGGATTAACCAGGGCATATGTAGAACTACACAGCAATATTTCTGCTCTTTTTCTACTCTACATCAGCTGCAGCACATAAAGTTGCAAGCTTTGGTTGTGTAGGAAATAAAGTAGATAAACTTGAAGTAACTATACACATATTGAACACAATAAGCTCACAAACTTTAGGTATTCAACTCAAAACTCCCTCTCAAGTTGGACTTGTACAAATTATAAAGACCTAACTTGGAAGATAGGTATTCAAACTAGCTAGAATAGAGTGCTTTGGTAAAAATATCAGTAGTTTGTTCCTTACTACTTAAGTACGGTGTAGCAATGTCTTTGGATTGAACCTTTTCCTTAACATAGTGACAATCAACCTCTATATTCTTAGTTCTTTCATGAAATAGGATTAGCAACAATATAAATGGCTAATTGGTTGTCACAGAACATTTACATGGGTTCTTTTTTAGGGATACCAAGTTTAGTCATAAGTTATCTTAACCAAATAAGCTCTACAATAGCAAGAGCCATAGTTTTATACTCTACTTTAGTAAAAGATCTAGAAACCACCATTTATTTCTTGCTTTTCCAAGTCACTATGTTTCCTCCCACAAAAGTACAAAAATCAATAATAGATTTGCTTCCTGGCGTAATTGCATAGCTAACATCAGTGAATGGAGAAATCTTCATATGACTAGCTTTTCTCATAAGTAAACCTTGACCTGGGCTGGTCTTCAGATAATGTAGCACTCTTTTAGCAATAAGTACATGACCAATCCTAGTCTTATGCATGGCTTGACTTATCAAACTCACAACAAATGTAATCTCAGGTCTGGTTATAGTGAAGTAGATTAGTTTTCCTACTAACCTTTGAAAGTAGCTGACATTGGAGACCAAATCCCCATTTGTAAGAATGAATTTCTTACCAAATTCTAGATGAGTGTCAACAAGGGCAGAGTTCCACTTCTTTGTCTCCTTTAGGATGTCAAGAACATACTTCCTTTAGCACATATGAACCCCTGTTGAGAATAAGCAAATTCTATACCCAAAAAATATCTAAGTCTTCCTAGATCCTTGATGTCAAATTTGCTTTTTAAGGTAGATTTCAAGTGTTCAATCCTTTTCAAGTGATTCCCAATGATGATAATATCATCAACATACATGCATACTATAATTTTACCATTGACATTATCAAGTATAAACATTGTATTGTCAGTATAGCTCTTCTTTAATCCAAGAGAAAGGAAGACTTTACTTATATTGTGATACCAGGCCCTAGGAGAATGCTTTAGACCATATATAGCCTTCTTGAGCTTACACACTTTGCCCAACTTGATATATGGGTGTCCTTTGGTGGTTTCATGAAGATCTCTTCATCCAATTCACTTTGGAGAAAACCGTTCTTTTATTTAAAATGGTGGCCAGTTAAAGTTAGTTGCAACTGAAATGATAACTCTTATAGTATTCATTTAAGCCACAGGAGAAAATATTTTGGTATAATCTATGCCATGCACTTGAGTGAATCCCTTAGCAACAAACCTGGCTTTTTGCCTTTTAATAATGTCATCATTGTTGTATTTGGTTTTGAACAACCATTTACAACTGACAAATTTCTTCCATATAGTAAGGTCTATAGGAGACCAAGTTTGCTTTCTTTCAATAGCATCAAGCTCATCTTTTATAGCCTTCTGCCATACTTGATGTTTTCTAGCTTTATCAAAGCTAATTGGATCAGTAGCAGAGCCCAAAATTAGCAGGAAACAATGATGTTGTTTAGATATAGAGTCATAGGAAATAGACCTCTCTATTATATATAGCTTAGCATTAGTATTGTATACCTTGTAGTTTACATTTTTCTTGACTCTCTGCGATCTTCTTACCCATTTTGAAGGATCTGCAGTTCCAGAAGTGGTGGTCTCTTCTTGACTGCTTGGTTGAGCAACTAGCTCAGATATGAATCTATTTCTAAGAACCTTATTACCTCTGTGATAAACTCTAGGAAGCTCAAACCTTTCTTTCCCCTGATTTCCAGTTTCAGCATCATCCAAATCAGGTTGAAGTTGGTTGTCATTTCTAGTTTCTTTATTGATCTCCTCTATCTTAGTTTTAGAGCGAGCACGAGTTTGATCTTGATCTGGGTAAATGTCTAGATAAGATATCCTGATTCTCATAATGCCTTGAGTTTCATGTATGTTCCTCTACCCCTGAAACTCAAGATCACCTTCTAGTGGTAGTTTATGAGAGTAATAGGCTTGATCCTTAATAAATGTGATGGCTTTTGAAAGATATTTTTGCTTTATCTTAGAATTATAGCATTTATAGCCCTTAGTGACAGTTGAGTACCCTAGAAAAATGCACTTTTTAGCTTTAAGGTCGTGCTTGTCTCTCTTTGCATTGGGTATAAGGACGAAACAAGTGCACCAGAAGGTTTTGAGATGATCAAGGTTGATCAATCTTTGAAAAAGGAGTTCAAGAGGAGTTTTAAATCTAATATTTTTGCTAGAAGTTCTGTTAATCAAATAGCATGAGGTCAAAAGTGCATCAGATTCAAAAAAATCTTAGGCACATTCATATGAAACCTTACAGCCCTAGAAACCTCTAATAAATGATGATTTTTCCTCTTGACTACCCCATTCTACTGTGAGGTGTAAACACATGACTTTTGATAAATGATGCCAAGTTGATTTAGAGATTTAAACATGTTGAGATACTCAATTCCATTATCAGATCAGATAATCTTGATCTTTGTAAAACATAGTATCTACCATGGTTCTAAACTCTTCAAACTTGTCAAGAACTTTAGTCTTGCTTTTAAGCAGATAAATCCAAGTGATTTTTGTGAAATGATTGATAAAAGTAATGAAATACTTAAAACAATCATAGGACAAAATGGGAGAAGTCCATAAATTAGTATGAACAAGCTCATAAGGTTCTTTATATTCAGTGAGAGAAACATGGAATACATTTCTAGTAACCTTGGCCAACTTGCAACTAGAACGACCATGAGAAATAGGCTGGTTACAAGTCAAAAATTTGCTTAAAACAACATCAGAAGGATGCCCTAATCTATAATGCCAAGTTTTTGGGCTTCCTTATGTAAATGCACTCAAAGCTTCATGATAGCTCTAAGTGGATGCAACCGAGGGAGACGATCCAACATCAACCATATATAGACCATTGCACAACCTCCTTTTACTAATCAAACTCCTTATTTTCATGTCCTAAAATATAACATGAGAGGGATAAAAATTACTCAACACTTTAAATCCCTAGTAATCTCACTTATAGACATGAGCCGAGCAATGAGTTTTTTGATAATCAGAACATTTGAAGAGCATTTTAATGTAAGAACTCTTTAAAACCAGACCTAATAATAGCCGTTTCTCACCATTTGCAATAGATACTTTAAAAGCAGAGGAAGTATGATCAATTTTGGACAAATCATGCTCGTCAAAAGTCATGTGGTGGCTAGCACAAGAATCAACAATCCAGTAGCATGGATTTTTTGAAAAATAGAATAAGTGACAGAGTTATTACCCTTAATTTTATCAAGATCCTGTTGAGAGTTATTAAAGTTCATCTCTGATTGAGATTGCTATGAATTGCTAGTGTTGATCTTGCCTAGCTGCTGTAGCACCTATTGGAGCAGTGCTTCTATAGTTGGGTTGCAGCTTTTAGCAGCATTGAGAGTATTTTCACTAGAATTAGGTTCTACATTGACACATGTAGATAGGTTACCAGTGACTAGTTTTTGAGGTAAAAAAAATATGGATAAAGAAACCAACACTTGTCTTTGGTGTGCCCACTCTTTTTATAATTCTTGCAAAATAGAGTGGCTCTGTTTGGGTTCACTTTCCCTCCTTTTCCTCTGAAGTTGCCTCTAGAACTAGGATTGCCTCTATTTTGGGTTGTGAAAAACACACTAGATTCAGTGATATCTTCCTTTACTTTGGTACTTGATGAGTGCCTAAAATACTCATTATTTGTGTTTATTTCTTAGGATCTTTATAGAGTTTTTAGATTGTTTTAGTCGATTTTTAGTTGTCTTGCATTAGTTTTCGTTCATTGTGATTTTTAGTCATGTTTGTCATTTCTCATTGTGTTTTTGTGGTTTTAGGAGCTTATTAGAGGATTTGAGAAGGTTGGTTGATCGATGGTGCAAAGGCATGGGCGAGATGGAGCTCATGAGAGCAAGAAGAACTCTTCTGCCAACTTATGGCGCGCGCCATAGGCAAGAGTGGCGCGTGCCATGAACGCCAAAAGAGAAGGAGGTCACTTTGATGGCATAGACAGACAATGACAGAAGTTGGCCAACCCACTTGCTTTTCTCATTGGCAAACACATTGGGGCTAAGGCACTCGGGATTTTCATTATTGGAAGGGGTGGTAGACACATTAAGGAGACAATGGAAGGTAGTTGTAAGGATTTTAGTTTAGTTTAAGTTTTATTTACTTTTGACTTTGGTTTTTAGCTCATTATGTGATATTATGATAAAATGAGTAAGAGAAGGAGAGAGAGGGCATTCATAAAAAAACTATCAAGAAATTGTAACTCTACTATCTGCCCTTGACTTGAAGAAGTGGAAGAAAGCTTCATGACCATTTGGTAAGCTTTCTTCTCTTCATTTTGTTCATTTATGCTTAAGTATGTGGATGTTTTTATTTTGCTTTTGCTTAAGCATGTGTAAGTCGTATATTCTTTGGGTTTGGGGCCTTGGAACTAATATGTATTCAACTAATTTGAGGGGATAAACAAGCATAGAAATATGTTATAGTTGAGGAACTTAAGGCTTAATTATGGTTTCACTAAGATAATGATCATTATTGGTTCTTGCCTTTGACAATGATTTAGACTAGTTGGTTGTGATAAAATCTTGATGAATAACCATGATTATGAACTTAGTTAAAACTTGAGACCAAAAGGAGATGGAATTAATGTAAAGATTAACTAGATGATTAATTGCTTAATGAAAGAGAAATCTACTTAAGTAATTAGTTGTCCACTGAGTGATACTTAAAGTTTGTTCTTAGCTTGGTTTAGATCGATTAGTGGGGTCGAAAGAACATCTAATTAGTTTAAGTTTTGCTAAAGTACGATTTAGACAAATCTAGCATGAAAGTGTAGATTTGTTGCTCATGAAACACTCTGATCATACTACGAACATAATAAACCCCCTGAGTTGTTTGATTACATAAGTTTTAATGGTACTAAACTCACTCTTAGTTAAATTTGTTAAATCAGATTGTTAGTCTTGTGTTTGAAGTTCATAGACTCTTAACTTGCTTAAATCATTATATTCAAATTTTAGAAGTTTGTTAGTGTTACAAGTCAACCAAACATCATAATAAACCCCTAAACAAGTTTAGTAACTAAATATGTGACCAAGAAACTCAATTCCCTGAGGATCGACAAAACTGGACTTGCTTAGTGCTACTGCTGGTGGTTTGTGGCGCGTGCAATAGGAGATTGGTGCACGCTATTGTTCTTGAATGAAGAACAATGGTGCACGCCAGTAGTGCCCAAAGTTGGGTTGCACCACGAGCTCGTGAGGCGAGCTCTGTTGGACATAATTAGCCCACGCCAAAGATACTATTGGCGTATGCCATAGGTGGCCAGGAAGCCATAAACAACACGCAAATCATCAACACACTTTGGATCAAGCACAAAGGATATTTCGACACGAACAAATTGGCGCCGTTGCCGGGGAAATGAGTTGATAATGCTCGATTTGGTGAACGAATTTGGATTAGGAAAAATTTTTATTTATATATAATTATATTATATATATATATATAATAACAAAAAACCAAAAACAAATTAGTGTTAATTTTTAACGTTACTTGCAACACAAGTTACTTATGAAGGAAGTTATTTTCATGCCCTTAACCCGTTCCACAAAAAATATTCAGTTGGAATTTGAAGTGGACATAACTTGGTTAGAAAGGTCATTGCACAAGGAGAAAAGAGAGAAAGAAAGGATGGATCAAAGGCAAGAAGAACAAGGAGCTAAAGCTCAAGCTCCTCGAAGATCTTTAATGGACCATGTTAGACCAACTTATGAAGGAGAAAAAACTAGAATACAGCGGCCAGCTATTGAAGCAAATCACTTTGAAATCAAGCTAGCTGTGATTCATATGCTTCAAGCGTCAGGTCAATTCTATGGACTACCTAACGAAGACCCAAATGATCATCTTGGAAACTTCATGGAATTAGTTGATAACTTCAAGTATGCTAGAGCATCTGATGATGTAGTAAAGATAAGGATGTTTCCATACACATTAAGGGACAAGGCTAAATTGTGGTACAAGCAACTTAAAGGTACTCCAATAACCACTTGGGAGGAACTGGCAAATGCTTTCCTTGACAAATATTTCCCATATTCAAAGACTAGCAAGCTCGTCAAGGAGATCACCAATTTCGAACAATTGAAAGGTGATTCTTTAAGTGAAACTTGGGAAAGATTTAAGGAATTGCAAAGAAGTTGCCCTCACCATGGTTTATCAGAGGAGTCTTTGCTCAAAACATTTTATTTTAGCCTTTTACCAACTACAATAGGGACAGTTGATTCTGCCTCCAGTGGAAATTTCCTGAGGAAGGAAAGAGGTGAAGCTTACCATATTCTGGAAGAATTGATAGCAACAAATAGGATAGTCACAAATGAGAGAGGAAAAAACCATCAGAGAACTAAGGGAACTAACTGAACGAAGCAAGAAGAGAGGAATGATTGAATTTGATGCTTCCTCATCATTTCAAGCTCAGCTAGATTTAGTGGTGAAGCAGTTATGAGATTTGACCCTCAACAAAGTTGATGCTATTGTGATCTAACAAAATTGTGAAGCTTGTGGCAACATTGGCCATGAGATTAGTCAATGTGCCATAATGAACCAACAAATTGAGCTAGTCAATTTTGTTAGTGGTCAAGGACAAGGAGAAAACCAAATGGGAAACAACCCATATTCTTCAACATACAATCCTGAATAGAGGAAGCATCCTAACTTCTCATAGAAAGATAGAAGCAATGATGATAATATGGCAATTGTTCCTAATAAAGGACTACATTTATGTGTCCCACAACAAGGACCACCACCTAGTTTTCAACCATATGGATTTTTAGGAGAAAGAATGGGGGCCTTAGAGGAGAGATTTGACAAGGTGGAGAAGTTCATTCAGCAAACTGGAGAATCATCCACTAACCAAAGCCAAATATTGAAGGCCTTGGCAAGACAAGAAGCAAGGTAAAATAATTTGGAACAGTTCTTGAAGGGGCAAGTGACTGCCATGCGTAACATGGAAGTACAACTTGGGGAAATTGCAAAGGTAAATGCCTAAAGAGCATCTGGCTCTCTCCCAAGTTCTACCAAAGCAAATCCTCGAGGCCATGTCAATGCAATTTCTTTGAGAAGTGGCAAAGAATTAGCTTCTCAAGCAGTCAATGAGAAAGCTAAGGAGAGTGAAGTGGTAAAACTTAACCAAGAAAAAGTTGAAGGAGTTTTGAAAGACAAGGTTGAAGAAGTTTGGAATGAAAAAATTCCACAAGAAGAAGTTGCGAAGGAAGAAGAAGTTTACGTACCACCACCACCAATGATTCCCATTCTACCTTACCCTCAGAGGGTAAAAAGAAAGTCGGGGATGGATGAGAAATTTCTCTATTTTATGGAGAAAATAAAGGATGTGCAGATTAGTGTCTCTTTTCTTGAGATGCTAGATCGAGTTCCACACTATGCCAAGTTTCTAAAGAAACTTGTCATAAAGAAGAGGAAGTGGGAAGATAAAGAGAGAGTCGCCCTCAATGCAGATTGTAGCTCTCTAATTTCGAAAAACCTTCCTACTAAGCTTAAAGATCCTGGGAGTTTTACTATTCCCAGTTTTATTGGTGATATTGAGTTTCCAAAGTTTGTATGTGATTAGGCGTAAGTATCAACTTGATGCCTTTATCTACATTTCGAAGACTTGGGCTGTGTGAAGTTAAGCCAACTTCAATGCTTCTCCACTTGGCAGACCAAATAATAAAGAAACCATTTGGCATGGTTGAGGATGTCCTGGTAAAGATTGACAAGTTCATCTTTCCAGTTGACTTTGTGGTTCTAGATTTTTCAGAGGACAAAAACTGTCCACTAATTTTTGGCAGACCCTTCCTTAACACAGTACATGCATAGGTAGATATGCATAATGGTAAATTAGTTCTCCAAATTGGAGATAAGAAGGTTGAGTTTGACATGACAAGTATGATGCGCCATCCTCTTGATGAAGGGATGTGCATGAAAATTGATGTTGTAGATGAATGTATCCTCAAGTTCTGCAAGGAAAATATCTCTAAAATTGAGGATAAAGAACAATAAGAAGAAGAGGAGGAAATTATGGAGGAAGTAAAGGAGGAAGTCGACAAGAAAGGTCTGCTTGAGGAATTGGAAATTCATTTGAAATATCAAAATCCACCCTCAATTGTGAAAGCTCCATCCTTGGAGTTGAAAGAGCTACCCTCTTATCTAAGGTATGCATTCTTAATAGATAGAGGGAGGTTACCAATTATAATCTCCAACAAACTCTCTATGGATGAAGAGGATAAAGTGCTCACAATTGTGAACAAACAGATTAAGGCGATTGCTTGGCAAATCTCTGACATCAAGGGGATAAGCCCAGAAATTGTGATGTACCATATTCACATGGAGGACGGAGCAAGGCAGAGGGTAGACCGACAAAGGAGACTTAATCCTAACATGAAGGAGGTTATAAAGAAGGAAGTGATCAAGCTTCTAGAAGCTATAATTATTTATCCAATTTCGGATAGTGAGTGGGTTAGTCCAATCCATTGTGCCCCCAAGAAAGAGGGAATGATAGTGGTAATAAATGAGGAGGGCAAGCTCATTCCAATACAGACTGTGACCTGTTGGAGGGTGTGCATCGACTATAGAAAATTTAATGACGCTACATGAAAAGATTATTTCCCTCTACCATTCATTGATCAAATGTTGGAACAGATAGTGGGGTATTCTTACTATTATTTTTTGGATGGGTACTCAGGGTACAACCAAATTGTAATATACCCAAGAGATGAAGAGAAGACATCCTTCACATGTCCCTTTGGTATTTTTGCATTTCACAGAATGCCTTTTGGATTAAGTTGAGAAGATCATGGAAATCTTCATGGATGACTTCTCTGTATTTGGAAACTCATTTGATCATTGTCTGGAAAATCTTGATAAGGTACTAGAAAGATGTGAGGACCCCTCTTAATTTAATATTTAAGATAGTACATATTATTAAAAAATAATCTTAAGAATCTTGTGCTCAATTGGGAGAAGTACCATTTTATGCTAGACGAAGGAATAGTTCTTGAGCACAAAATTTTTAAAGTTGGAATAGAAGTAGACAGAGCTAAGACTGATGCAATAGAGAAGATGATTGCAACAACCACAGTTAAAGGAATTAGAGCCTTTTTGGGTCATGTGGGTTTTTATAGAAGTTTCATCAAGAATTTCTCTCTAATCGTGAAGCCTTTGACAAATTTGTTAGTTAAGGACGTGTCCTTCAACTTTGACGAGCAATGCCAGAAGGCATTTGATGCTCTAAAGAAAGCTCTAGTCACAGCTCCGATTATTTCATCACCTCATTGGAAACTTCAATTTGAGTTGATGTGTGACGCTAGTGACCTAGCTTTGGGTTGTGTGCTTGGACAGAAGAAAGAGGGAAAGCTACATGTCATCTACTATGCTAGTAGAGTAATAGCAGGGGCTCAACTCAATTATACAACCACAGAGAAAGAGTTACTTGCAGTCATCTATGCTTGTGACAAATTCAGGGCATACTTGCTTGGTTCAAAAGTAATAGTCTATACCGACCATGAAGCTTTGAAGTACTTATTTTCAAAGCAAGATGCCAAACCTCATTTGATGTGCTGGATTTTGTTACTACAAGAATTTGACTTGTCAATCAAGGACAAGAAAGGAGCTGAGAATGTTGTCGTAGATCATCTTTCTCGGTTAGAGAAAAGCGATGGGATGGAAAAAGATGGAAAAATCCAAGAAGAGTTTCCTAATGAAACTCTAATGATGATGAGTAGAGTGGAAGCCCCCTGGTACACAGATTATTCTAACTCTTTAGTTGAAAAAATTATTCCTACAGGCCTGAGTTATCCCCAAAGGAAGAAATTCCTAAGGGATGCTCAAATGTTTGTTTGGGATGATCCATACCTCTTTAAGAGATGTAGTGATGGGGTGCTTCGACGATGCATTGCCGATTAGGAAATAGTTAATATTTTAGAACAATATCACAACACTCCATACTTAGGTCATTATAGAGCAACAAGGATTGCAACAAGGGTATTTGAGTGCGGATTTTATAGACCTTCCATCTTTAAGGACGCACGTACCTATGTGGAACAATGTGATCATTGCCAGAGAACGGGCAACATCTCAAAAAGGAATAAGATGCCTTTATCTAGAATTTTAGAGGTTGAGCTCTTTAACGTATTGGGATTAGAGTATAATTAACCAAGTTGCAGAGGTTCATTTGGTTAATGTGCCATCTAGTACTTGACCAATGACAAAAAGAGTTAAGCTGACGACTCTAAATTAGCACGTTAATGTATATAATTATATCATTTTCATTTTTAGGATTTTGTCCTCTTTTACCTATAGAGAATAAAAAATAGGATGTTTTGCTCTAAGTACATTTTGCTAGTAAGTTTCCTAGTTAAGAAAAAGATTTCGACAGACATTTGCCTCATCATTCTTCAAACGACAAGAGAGACATTGAGAATTGAGCGATGTGACCTTAATCATACGAGACACTCCTCACAAGTTGTGAATACCATGGTACTACATGGTTACTTGAATAGGCTTAACACCAAAAAGGTCGCAAGGAGAGGTAGTTCATCATGGTATTCCAATTGTGAGTTGTGTGAATTGCAAAGGTCAAAGTTGAATCTGTAAATATACTTATCCTCTTTTACCTGTAGAGAATAAAGAACAAGATATTTTGTGCTAAGTATATGTGTTTAGTGAGAGTCTTAGTTTCTAGGAAAATTCTGATAGATGTTTGTCTAATCACTCTGAAAACGGCAAAAGAAACACTGAAAATTGAGCGATGAGATGAAAACTTTGCAAGACACTCCTGAGGAACTTTAAAGAGTGCATATAAGAGAAGGATGGCAAAATTTGGTTTCTGTCATAAGTGTGGTAAGTTGGAACACAACAGCGATTGTAGTAAGCATAGTACCATATCGCAAACCGAGCAAACTGTCCTATTATGTCAAGACCTTGTTAGGCTTAGAGCTGAAAAGGTTGCGACCAAGGAGTTCATCTTAGTATGCTATTGAGGAGCTGTGTAAGTTACGGATATCGAAGTTGCATCTTTGACGGTGATTGCATCAAACATAGTACTATATGCCAATTGAGTGACCGTGCTATTACGTTGTGATCCTACTAAGCTTAGCGCTAAAAAGGTCACGATAATAGATAGTTCGTCAAAGTATGACCCATCAGAATGGGGCATCTGGTTTTCAAGCTTTCTAGGAACGCAACATAAATAAAAGCCAAAAAATCAAAAATACAAAAATACAAAAAAAATAGCATAGGTTGTTTTTATTTATTGTGTGTTTGTTTAATTTCTATGTTGTATGTATATACGACAAAAGAGCAGAAAAACCGAGTTGCATATTATATGGTGCGTGCCATGCAGGTGTGGCACACATAATAGGCACTGTGGGTAGTAGTGGTGCGCACTATAGGTGCCATTGGTGCACGTCAATACTTGGCAGAGAGGCCTATAACCTCTCAGCCAAACCCTAAAAGTTCACTTTCATCATTCTCCAAATTTTCCAAACACCCATAACCTCCAAATCCCCACAAGCCCACTCTTCTACTACCTTCCCCCAACAAAACCAAACAAAACCTAACACTTTCCAAGCATTTTCAATGGCGGGAGGAGCAGTAACAAGTAGAAAATCAAGAGAGCACGGACTTCATCACCACCAATGGAGACTCCTAAGCTTCCAGACATTGCCAGCCACTACAACGCTCCTTTCTCAATCTTTCACAATTAGGAAGGGAGGAGGTACACCTATTTCTAAAAAATTATGACTGTTAGTTATTTCCAATTCGATATGGATGATATGAAGACACTAGGGTTAGATAGGCAGTTGACGAGACTTTTGAGGAAATTTGGTTGGAAATATTTCATGGATAAGGAAGTTCTAGGAGTAGAAGAACTTAGCTGTGAGTTCTTTAGTACTTTGACGATAGCCAAGGATAATGGGTCCTTCTCCGCTAGGTTGTTTAGCAAATAATTCACTATGGAAGAGGATGAATTTATTGAGCTATTTGAGTTTTACCCTGGAGGAATGGCATTAAATTTTTTGCCCCATGAATGTGCTCATCAAGCATGATATGAGCTAATAGGGTTTGAGTGTTGTGAGTCTGGGAAGGCACCAATTGCCCTAATAAAGGACCCCTACCTAGGTCTAGTGCATCGATACATGAGTCTTACAATTAGTCGGCAGTGGGAAGAGTCAAAGGTCTTTCATCCTCAGCTATATGCTATTTATTACTTGCTCAATGATGAGCAGTTTAGCATATGGGCGATGATCTTAGATGTGTTTTAGACGGACGATCACTCAAAGACCCACACATCTTTACCTTGCTCATATTATTGCATGCATTGCTCGTCATGTGTTTCTTGATGAGTTTGCAGAGTTCTGAGGAACAACAGTACATCCATTGGTGATCAACATCACTAGGCTTCAGAATAGCAAGCTCATCAAAAAGACAAAGTCAATGAGCACTAGTGAAGATGTGTACTGGTACAAGGCATGGGAGGACCAAACAGCAATTCAAGAAAGACTTAGGCCGAAGCTTCCATTACCGGCCTAGGACAAGGGTGTCGAGGAGGAGCCTAGCGAGTAGGAGCCCAGTCAACCAGGCCCCAGTGAGCCCAGACTGAGCCATCAGGGTCGAGATTACCATGGTAACTCTCTTACCTAAGTGACCAGTTTACTGCCTTGAAGGTACAAGTGTAGGACTATACAGTGACCAACCAGACAAACTAGGAAGGGTATTACGAGGAGCATAACAGAGAGATGGTGGAGCAGCGGGCTGAGCGAGAGGAGCAGCACACATTCAGGGCAGAGCAGAGGGCATATGCTTAGTGGATGCGACAATGGGCCAAGAACTTTGGTAGTGGCTTCTCCTTTCCACCATAGTCTCCAGCATAGGACCCACCTCAGGATCTAGCACAGGATTGACAGGGAGCTCCTACTTCCATACCTTTTGTTATTTCTTTTAGTTATTTTATTTTATTTTGTTTTTTTTCTTTATTTATTTCATTTCGTGTTAGCTTAATCATTTAGGTTTGTTGAGTGTGTTTGTTTGCTTGTCTTTGTTTTGCTTAGTGTGTGTGTGTGCATGTATTGATGAGTTTCTTCATATCCTTGGTGATTTGATATGGAAGTGCTTCCATTTTGAGCTCTTCAGGGTTTGAACTCCATGCTGCTTCTTAACGTATTAAATCATTAGGATAAAACTCTCAATTTTTGTGATTAGATGTTTAGTATTATTTTAGACACCTTAAGGACAATGTGTCGCTCAAGTGTGAGGGAGGGTTCCTTCTGAAATCTTCCTTTCTTAGGTTGTTTAGAGGTTGTTTAGAGTGTCTAGGATGTGTTTAGGATATATAGGTTTAGACTTGGCATGAATTTTTCAAAAATTTGACCCCCCTTAAAATTTTTTAACTTGTGTTAGAATTTTATCAAACTCTTAGTTAGGGATTCAATTCAAGCACAAAGTCTAGGAATTGGTTGAGACTTCACACTCGGTTGTTTAGATTAGTGGTTTCATTATGTAGACTAGACTAGAGGGTTTATGAGTGAACCTTGTGAGGACATGAGCTGACGAAAGAGACACCAGTCTCTATTTTTCATGAGGTGCATACAAGTGTTAGTTAATCGAGGCATCCTACTAGTACTTATTATAGTCTAGGTTGTGTGGTGCAATGACGGGGCATTCTTTGATATTTGTGCCTAGAGCCTTAGAGCCAAAATCCTTCACTACCAGTTATGTTAAACCATTTAAGCTAAACCTTTTCTTGATCTTAGATGAGAAAGCTGATTACAAGCCAACTTTGAGCCTTATATCCATCATCTTCCCTACCTTTGATCATCCAATTCGAGGACACATAGGTTGCGCATGTTGGGAATGATTTGTATTGAGAGAAGTTGGTATCTGAAACTGACTTAGGGTATATGGTTGGAATTTCTTATAGTATATGACCATTCGAGAAGCCAAGTTTGCCTAGACATGTGCATGTTTTATAGTGTGTTGAATGTTTGAGAAAAAGAAAAAAACAAAAAGAAGAAAAAGAGAAAATCAACAAAAAGAAAAAAAAGGTGAAAAAAAGAAAAAAGAATGTGAAGTTGAATAAGCATAGTTTCTAGGCAAAACTTGAGCTTCTAGGTCTTAGCACATTGGGATATTGGGTAATGTACTTTTGTTATACTTGGTGAGGATGTTTTAGCATAGATGAGTGATCGAGTAGTTCTTGTATCGAGTCCTTGGATTGGGTAGTTTAGCTACTATCCATACATTTTTACCTCACCCTGACCTTCAGCCCCATTACAACCCGATTAAAAGCCCCTCGATCATTGACAACCATTGTGACTTTTAGATAGTGCTAAGTAGGACATATGATGCTTTGAGATATTGACCTATATGTAAGTGATAGGAAGTTGACCATACATACTATATGAGTGATACACTTTACTATACTTGAGAGCTTAACCTTCTAGTGTCTTTTACATAGAGTCAACACTTATTTAAACAATAGAGTGTCGAGGTGTCTACTAGTTCGTAGTGCTTTGTGTTTTGAATAAATGAACTAACTAGGTATATGATGAGATTTTGATATAAGTTGATGATTTTGAGGGAAGTTAAGTTTTGATCTAGTCATGCCAAGTCTTTACCTCGTTATGTGTTTCTGTATTTTTATGTGATTTTTGTTTAGTTTGTTTCCGTATTTGAGTTTTGCTTGGGGACAAGCAAAGATTCAAGTGTGGGAGTGTGATGAGTGCCTAAAACACTAATTATTTGTGTTTATTTCTTAGGATCTTTATAGAGTTTTTAGATTGTTTTAGTCAATTTTCAGTTGTCTTGCGTTCGTTTTCGTTCATTGTGATTTTTAGTTATGTGTGTCATTTATCATTGTGTTTTTATGGTTTTAGGAGCTTATTCAAGGATTTGAGAAGGTTGCTTGACCGATGGTGCAAAGGCATGGGCAAGATGGAGCTCACGAAAGCAAGAAGAACTCTTCTGCCAACTTATGGTATGCGCCATAGGTAAGAGTGGCGTGTGCCATGCGCGCTAACAGAGAGGGAGTTTACTCTGATGGCATACCTACGACACGAGTGACGCACGCCATAGGTGCTAGTGGCACACGCCAGAGATAGACGATGACAGAAGTTAGCAAGCCCACTTTCTTTTCTCATTGGCAAACACATTGGGGCCAAGGCACTCAGGATTTTCATTAGTGGAAGGGGTAGCAGACACATTAGGGAGACAATGGAGGGTAGTTGTTAGTTTTTTTAGTTTAGTTTAAGTTTTATTTACTTTTGACTTTGGTTTTTAGCTCATTATGTGACATTATTATAAAATGAGTAAGAGAAGGAGAGAGAGGGCATTCATGAAAAAACCAGCACGAAATTGTAACTCTACTCTCTGCCATTGACTTGAAGAAGTGGAAGAAAGCTTCATAACCATTTGATAAGCTTTCTTCTCTTAATTTTTTTCATTTATGCTTAAGTATGTTGATGTTTATATTTTGTTTTTGCTGAAGCATGTGTGAGTAGTATATTCTGTGGGTTTGGGGCCTTGGAACTTATATGTAATAAACTAATTTGAGGGGTTAAACAAGCATAGAAATATGTTCTAGTTAAGGAACTTAAGGCTTAATTATGGTTTCACTAAGATTATGATCATTATTGGTTCTTCCTTTGACAATGGTTTAGACTAGTTGGCTGTGATAAAATCTTGATGAATAACCATGATTATGAACTTAGTTAAAACTTGAGACCGAAAGGAGATAGAATTAATGTAAAGATTAACTAGATGATTAATTGCTTAATGAAAGAGAAATCTACTTAAGTAATTAGTTGTCCACTGAGTGATACTTAAAGTTTGTTCTTAGCTTGGTTTAGATCAATTAGTGGGGTCGAAAGAACATCTAATTGGTTTAAGTTTTGCTAAAGTACGATTTAGACAAATCTAGCACGAAAGTGTAGATTTATTGCTCATGAAACACTCTGATCATACTACGAACATAATAAACCCCCTGAGTTGTTTGATTACATAAGTTTCAATGGTACTAAACTCACTCTTAGTTAAATTTGTTAAATCAGATTGTTAGTCTTGTGTTTGAAGTTCATAGACTCTTAACTTGCTTAAATCATTAGATTCAAATTGTAGAAGTTTATTAGTGTTACAAGTCAACCAAACATCATAATAAACCCCTAAACAAGTTTAGTAACTAAATACGCGACCTAGAAACTCAATTCCCTGAGGATTGACAAAACCAAACTTGCTTAATGCTACTGCTAGTGGTTTGTGGCACGCACAATAGGAGATTGGTGCACGCCATTGTTCTTAAACGAAGAATAATGGCACGCGCCATAGGTACTGGTGCTCGCCAGTAGTGCCCAAAGTTGGGCCGTGCCACGAGCTCGTGAGGCGAGCTCTGTTGTACACAATTGGCCCGCACCAAAGGTACTATTGGCGCACACCATAGGTGGCTAAGAAGCCATAAACAACATGCAAATCTTCAGCATGCTTTGGATCGAGCACAAAGGATATTCTGACATGAACAGTACTTGGCATAACCTTTTTTCTAGTTTCCTCAGCCTTAATTATGGAGCTCACATCTTCAAAATATGAGAGCTCAGAAGAGGTAAGAATCTGGTTAATGAGAACACCAAATTCAGGCCTTAGAGTAGCAAGATGATCAAAGATATGATCTTACTAAACTCTTTGCTAAATGGTGTCAAGAGTAGAGGTGTGAGGTCTATATATTTCAAGTTCATTCCGAACTTGTTGCATTCTTCCAAGAAACTCAATGTAAGGAGTATCTCCTTGCTTGCAATCAACAAGTTTCTTTTTTAGTTCGTAAAATCTAAACAGATTTTTCTTGTTGCCATACATCCTTAGAAGAGAGTCCCATAGTTGTTTAGATGTATTTGTATGAGCAAATATATCATAAAACTTGAGCTCTAAGGCACTATGGATTAACCTAATAACCAATTCATCATTGATTTCCCAAATGTCAAATTCCTCACTCTCTTTGTCAAGAGGTGCAAGAATTATGCCATTGACATAACCAAGCATGCCCTTGGTATGAAGAGTCATTTTGGCAGCCTTGGCCCAAGATAGGTAATTATGTCCATTTAGTTTAGAAGGGATTAATTTTAGGTAGGTGCTACTCTCACACTCAATGGCTTTGATTTTCTTGGTTTAGGTTATATTTGTTTCTGCTGTGGCAGCAGAATCTGATGGAATTTTAGACATGTTTATCTAAGAGGAATTTAAAATGCTGATACAATGAAGTTTAAGATGAGGACATGTATTGAATGAAGAACTCAACAAACTTTTATTCATCTCATAAATAAGGCTTTATAGTAGTGAATTACAAAAGAGGAGAGAGGGCTCATAGGATAGCCTGCTAGCCGTTGTAACAGTAATGACTCTTTTTCTTTTACAAACTCAGAAAGTACAACCGTAAAAAGGAAGTTCTAACTTAACTAGGAAAGTATAAAATTGAGAGGGCCTAGTTCTATGAAGACTAAACATGAAGATCAACATGACCTTCATGGGATTGACAAAGGCATAAGCAAAACTACACAACTGCAGTTCTGCTCTTTTTCTACTCTACATAAGTTGCATCACATGAAGCTGCATGCTTTGGTTGTGTAGGAAATGAAGTAGATAAACTTGAAGTACCTACAAACACATTGAACACAATAAGCTCACAAACTTTAGGTACTCGATTCAACAATTATTTAGTTTTATCATTCTTTTATCACAACAATGCTAGGAGGAAAGGGCAAAAATCATGTGAATCCTATCGTGCACCACTACGATCTTCATAGCAACACGGTTTATATCACTGAAATATGAAATTAATTGTTTTGTTAATTTCAAGGGTTGCACATATTACATTGAGTAGATGTACCATACATTGAATATGAAACTTTTGTGTCATTAACAGAGAAGCAATGATTATTGTTCATAAACCATAAAGACCTTTTTTAGGAATAACCATAATGGCTAAGCTCTTCTATGCCAACAAATAAGTGAGGAAATGATAACCTCAAAACTGAAATCGCGAAGAGGATAATGTCCTACATTACAACAACTAGAAAATTCAAAATCTACTGAGATTATACCCAACTCCTCTCGCCACCCTCACAATCACACAATTGATGTGGAAGATTTTTTCAATTACTGCCTAGACGATATTCATTTACCAATATGTTCTCTGCGTAAGACTCACATCTCTACTATACAGATTATTAAACCAAATCTTAGCTTGAACTACTTCAAGACAATAAAAACTTGCCTTCAAGAAATTTCCGTCTTCCATAGCAATATATGAAGTATCAACCAATTCATGTTTTAGTATTCTACTAGCTAGTCAACAAAAGCAGAATCTACCTTGCTACTTTGTTCCACCAAAAATTTTAATCATATTTAGACACATTTTCTATGGACGATAATTAACTGGAAAAATGGATTAGCAGCAACGAGTATCATCACTCGTTCAGTTTTATCCATCCATACTAGTCAGTTGTAACGCTAATGATCAACATAGAGCTCTAGCTAAACAAGAGTATCACAGTTGCCCCACTATTAAAGAATTGACTAATTAGCACACAACACTAGTCATTAAAGAGGTTGGTGGACACAGCTATTATTTTTGGTTCCATATTTCATATTTTGAAGTTTAGAGAGATATCAAAGCTTCAACATACTAGCAACCCCTTTATGGTAAGTGATGCAATAAATATTGGGTTAGGAATATGTGCAAGAGAACATAATTGCACAAGTAATATAGTAGTAAATAAGATTGTCTCAATAGGGACAAATGAATCAATTCTCTAAGTACTAGATTATGTATTCTCATTCTTAATCTAATCAAGTGAAATCGAATGACTGGTTGGTTAATTTTACACTACGAACCATTATGCAAATCTAGGGTCGTCAGTCCTAAACTTGAATAGCAATCAAGAATAAATAAACAATATGATGGATGCAATCCGTATTACAAACTAAGGTCGTCAGTCTTAATTCTAATACACGATACAAACCAAGCAATCAATAAATAATCAAGTAATTGAATGTAAAAGCAACTCTCGATTACAAAGTATGTAAATATCGCATTGAGTGGAGATCTGAATAGTTGATCACAATCTTTGAATGTAAAGGTAATTGAATTGAATAAATTGAATGAGTCTTGTAATAAAGTTGTACAAGAATGAGTTAACCCAGGTCTCAACACCTTATATAGGTATTACAAACTTTCCAATTAAAAAGAAACGTAAATAAACTAAATAGGTGCAACAGATGATTGTATGTTCGGTCGGGCCAGCGTACGCTGGATAGTCAGCATTAGCTGAGTCTCCTACTACAATTTGCCATAGTACCCCCAACATACGCTGGAAGGCTAGCGTTCACTGGGTCTACCACAACAGCACTCCCATTCTTCATCAACTCTTCTCATGATCTTACCGCTTCTCGTCCCACTAGCCATTTCTTCTAAACACCTACAAAATATACACAACCCAATAGATCTCTCGCTCCTCAATGCAACACAACAAAATAATATAACCTACGCACAAAACTCGACTCAAACCTACCCAAAATCTGACTAATGCTAATATGACATGTGTTTACACACACATCATACCCCACACTTACTTCTTTGCTTGTCCTCAAGCAAAGTGCATCAGAACTACCAAGTTTACGACACCTCCAAACTATGAACTATTCACCACATGCTTCATCCTATCGCTAGCCATTCATCTCATTCAAGCTCCAAGAACAAAGACCGTGTAAACACAACATCCTTAGCTTTTTAACCCAATTTTTGCACTATGCATACCATACACAAGAATTGACCACTCAGTGGTTTGGATCGATTTATGTTCACATGTATTGAGTAGTCAACTAGTTATCACTTGCATCCACATCCAAGATGTCATATTTTGCACTTAACAATATCTTGAGTAATATGAGGTTCGTAATCAAGAGGGACTTTGTACAAGGTTGTAATGGGCTTAAGGTAAGGGGAGGATAATTAATTGGGTAATGGCTAGACCACCTAATCTGAGGGTTTTACAAGAATCTAACTCTCGACTATACTACGCATCTCATCCTATAACAACTCTGTGCTCAAGCCAATATACCCATATACTAGAGGTTGTATCACTAGGATAAGTGGCTCACTTTACACTTTATGCTTTCTTTTTTAATCACTTTCCCTTCTTCCAATTTTTCTTGGAATTTCAATCAATTTTTGCTTTTCCAATCCTTCCACAAACCTTTCCATTCTTTTTCTTTTCTTTTTCTTTCACATATTCTTGCACATTTTAGCAACTCTTCCCGGCTTTGATTATTGACCTCAATTCTACCCTTTTTAACCCAATTCACATTTAATACCCCCGGTTATACTACCAAGTGCACCCTTACAGAGATATCCCTAAATAGTGTACTAATCCCTCAGACTAAGTAATTAAAAGTAGGTGGGGTTGGGAATTTGCTCATATTATGGGTTCCAATTAGTAATTCAACAAATAGGTTTAGGTTCAACGGGATTCAAACAATGGATGAGAATAGGTTTTTGGCTTTAAAGCTCTAGGCTCAACATCAAAATGGCCCTCGATATCTAACTCACCCTTTACTACAAAATTATGCCAAGTGCTAATATACCACTCTCATTACCCAATGCATGTATGCACCTCATAAATAAACTTGAGACATTTGTCTCGTCCTTTAGCTCAAAGTCCTCACAAGGCCATTCATCAAACACTCAAGTATGGTCTACCTAGTGCGATTATTGACCTAACCAAGGATGCCATGCCTACACAATCCTATTCAAGGCAACTTAGATTCAGTTCTTGACTAATAATAGGATTTGACTATCGCTCAAAGTTCACAAGTTTAGAAGTTGGTTCATCAGTTATAACAAATATGACCACTTCAATCACAAACACACATCACACACATAACATATTCGATCACATGCATATGGCAATATAAAAGAATAACAAAAATAGACCAAAACATCACAAGTCAGATGAGATACAAGGAAGGGAAGAAGGTGTAGCCTGGTCATCAGCATGGAGGAGGTGGTAGTGGGTATTGGGCTCAGAGTCAGGCCTAGTATGCCTCTTCTGCTACTTTGCATCAGGCATTACATTCTCCGTAGGCCACAATTTGGCTCGTATATAGGCATGGTCATCCTAACAGGCCTCCCAACAAGCAACCTGATCGTCGGCCAAGGCTGTGACCTACATCTCCAACTCACTAATGCAGAAAGCCAGATTATTGATATCCTCTTGGTGTTTCAGAATTAGGATGTTGCTATCCTCTCAAAGTCAGACCTGAACAGCCTTGTGATCCTCTTATAGGATAATCTTGTAAGTGGTCATGCCAGAGCACTCAACCTTGGAGATGAGATGCCAGGCACTAGCCTATCACGATCGATGATGCTACCCTACATAGTCATTGTTGAACTATCCGACCTAGAAGAAAATGCTTGACAAACATGATGATAAGATGTCCAAGACCAATATTCTTTAATTTAGACAACTGCAGCATATAAGATATGGCATTACAAATTAATGCAAAACTATCAAAAAAAACTTCTTGTATTAGATGCAGTAAAGTGCATAAAGCTGATTTTGCATAACCCGACTATCCTCGTGGAGACCATTAAAACAATGACTTATGAAGCAATGTAGGATGCTAAGGTAAAAATCCTTAATGAGGATCGCTAGAGATGATGACTTATAGTGAGAAAAACCAAAGAGGGCTTTCCAAGCATTATGAACATTGACCTCAGAACTAAAGTCTGACGGGCCACCCCTACACTTGATGCCTAGTATGTTATTGAGATGTGCTGCAACTATGTTGATAGGGGTACCATAAAGACATATAGCAAGGTGAGAGTGATCATCAGCCATAATGACCGTGCAAAAAAGTTCTAGTACAATATGGGGGTCAAATTCAACAACCGTATCAACAAAGAAACCCTAACTGATGAAATCTAATGCATCACGCAAGTCATCCTCAACATCAAACTAGTATAAATCATCCCATGCAATCATCCAATGACTAAACATAGAACAAGAGTGAAACTTTCTGTACCTGTTGTCTTCCCATTCATGGAAGATGGGGAAGTCGGCACCATACCTATGTGAGATATCAGGGAGTGGCTATGGATATGAGTAAGGACTCGGGGGAGTGCTGGTTTTGCTATAGCAACATTTTGGAGCAGGTGGCATACAAGAGTTAGAGGTCATAATGGTGATCAATGGTGGTTAATGGGCAGTCACGGCCTTGGAGAGGGAGAGTGGTTGTTGGATGTGTAGAGGGGTTGTGGGAGGATAGGGTTTAGGGCTTTGGTTTTGCACATAATTATGATCCCTCAGCAGATGCTAGGATGCCCAACGGGTGCTGGGCTCCTCCAAAACATGTACCCTATCCCCCCAAGTAGACATTGGGGGTCCCAATGGACGTTGGGTCTCATTTTGGTGAGTATTCTATTGCCCCCCAGCAAACGCTGGGTCCAACTTGGATGATTGTCTTCGCCTCCAAACTTGGCAGCGTGGCTCCTTTCAACCTATTTAGTCTACAAAAAATTGTACTAAAATGACACATTCTTCGAGGGTGATACTATGTATATTCTCTTAGAAACTCACAAACTCAGGGAAACTCGGATGAGTGACACAAAATGTACAAAAAGAGTAAGAAAAGAGGTAGTTCTAAGTTAATATCGTTAGCTTGATATTCACAATTGATCACCAAGGTCTTGGGTCATCAAGGTTCCCCTTTGGTCTGTGTAGATCAATGTGGCTAGTTAAATCTTCCTGCGGGTGCTCCTTACCTACTTCCTGTGGGTGCTTACACAAGTGGACTTATGGTAGCTTCTTATCATGTTTAGGGTTATAGGATGTAGAACTGATAGTCAGTTTATTACCTTTACTCAAAGAAGCATACTGCAAGTGATTTGATAGTGGTGTACACTATAAATCTGGTAGTTTAGTGGTTGACACCTAGGCTGTTTGTTTTCTAAACTCCTATTAATGCATCTCTTCTTGGATTTCCAGTCTTGCTTTGGACTCATCTATAGAAATAACCTCGCAATATGCTCGGATACCCACTCATTGGTGAGATTAATTCCATGATAGTTGAATTCTTTAGTAGGATGGTTGACATCCATAAAAATATGAAAGACCACTTCTTTATTTCTAGCCTTGAATTGCAGCTCTCCTTTTTCTACATCATATTTGCCTTAGTGTGGCAAAAAATGGATGTCCTAGAATGAGAGAGACATCTCGGTCTTTATGTATCTCCATAATAATAACTATTGATATTGACTTCATGCCCCCAACCAAAGCTTTTGGAATATGGAGAAGGGCATTAGATTGATTCTAATCCCAACATCGATCAATGCTCTTTTGAATGTCTCATCATCAATAGTGCAAGGAATGGTAAAGCTACCCATATAATCCATCTTATAAGGTAAATCTTGACATAGAACTGCACCACAGTCCCTAGTTAGAGGAATAACCTCAAGATTAGCTATGTTTCTGCTTCTTCATTATGAACTCCTTGATCCACTTTCTGTAGGTTGGCATCTTTACAAGTGCATCAAAGAGTGGAACATTGATGTGGAGATTCTTGAACAGCTGCAAGAACTTCTTATAGCTTGGATGAGATGCCTTCTTGTTTACTCTTTGAGGAAAGGGTGGTAGAGGGTAGGTCTTTTCCAGTGTTGGCTTAGTAGAGTTTGTCATGGGCCTATCTTTATCTGCTACTATAGGACTTACCCAAAGCTCTTTTTGCTTTTCATTCACTAGCTGTACTAGAGATTTTGCTAATGAGCTGGCTACATTCTTCTACAAATCAAGCCCACTTCTAGTCGTGATTGCCTTGCAATGTTCTAGCTTGGCATGAGAAGTCATAGTGTTGCTTGAAAGTGTGCCCAACTCCCTTACATTCAATTAAGTAGCTAGTTGGCCAATTTGGACTTCTAGATTTCTGATCGTGGCTTCATGGCTAAGAACTTGCTTCCTTAAATCATCTTCACTCCTACGATCTTGCTAGGGTGGTGCTTATTGCTACTACTTTTATTGATACGGCTAGAATTACTGCAGCGGAGGACCTTGAGCATTGCCAATAGCCATAGGAGGTTTCTGCTGTGGAGGTATCTATAGATCTGTATTGTTTCTCCAGGAAAAATTTAGGTGGTTTCTATAACTCAGGTTATACGTAGTAGAATATGGATCATTATTCTTATTCTTATTACCCACATAGTTAACAATTTCAGCCATATATGAGAAATTATCAGTAGTATGAGGTCCAGTGTAGATTTTACATACTTGAGCAGGTGGAACAAATGGTGGTACATATGTTGCTTAAACATTTGTGTAAGAGCTACCACCTGTGCTTGAAGTGTAGTGATCTGACTGTTGTCTTGCACACTAGCCACCTTCTTCCTTTCTGTTTGCTCACTCCACTCATGATTGTTGGTGGCTATATCTTTGATGATATGCATGCCTTTAGCTTCTATCTTTTAAGTCGTCACCTCCAGCTGCTGCATCTAGGTTGATTCAAATTTGTGGCTCACATCTGTTGTAGAAGGTTTGGATAAGCATCCAATCGAGTATCTGATGGCGTGGGCACTTGCAGAGTAACCCCTTGAAGCGATGCCAAGCCTTATATAAAGATTTACCACCCTGTTACTTAAATTGAGAAATTTTGTTATGTAGTTCAGTGGTTTTACCTAGTGGGTAGTACTTCTCTACGAACTTGTCTGCAAGCTTGTCCCATGTAGTGAAGGTGCCTACAAGAAATGAGTCCATCCACTCTCTAGCAGTATCCTTTAGGCTTTGCTTAAACAATCATAGGAGAATGGCATTCAGTTAGACACCATTATACTTGATTGTTGAGTAATGGTCTTCAAAAGTCTAGATGTGCTTTGCTGGATTTTCTGAAAGAGAGCCCCTGAACTGGTCTTGATGAACCATCTGAATGAGGCTAGATTTGATCTCAAAAGTATTGGCATCCATAGTTGGGTAAGCAGTACTGGGTCAAAGATCAGCTAGCCTAGAGTGTGTTTGCCTCCTCCCATTGTTGTTGGCGGGAGCGTCAACTACCTAATTTTGATCTGCCATCTCTTCCTTGTGTTGATTTCTTCTTGTCAAGCAAACATTTCATTCAATTATAGGATCATACTCAAGAAGGGGTTGGTTGTCGGAACATGTATGTGGCATACACCTCCTACACTCTAACCACATTGCAAAACTCAACACAGATGATCAAGCGTAGTGATGAACAATGAAGATGTAACAAAGCTTAGTCTCAAGATTAAGAATATTGTATCCAATATCAAAGACAGATTGATTCAAATCTATCCCTAACAATGGCGCCAAAAACTTAATGCGATAAATATCGGGTTAGAAATACGTGCAATAAAATATGATCACATAAGTAATATAGCAGTAAATAAGATAATCTCCATAGGGACAAACGAATCAATTCTCTAAGTACTAAATTATGTATTCTCAATCTTAATCTAAGCAAGTGAAATTGAATGATTGATTGGTTAATTTTACACTACAAACCATTATGCAAATATAGGATTGTCAGTCCTAAACTTGAATAGCAATCAAGAATAAATAAACAATTCGATGGATGCAATCCATGTTATGAACTAAGTTTGTCAGTCTTAATTCTAACACACGATACGAACTAAGCAATTGAAGTATGTAAATACCGCATCGAGTGGAGATCCAAATCATTGATTACAATCCTTGAATGTAAAGGCAATTGAATTGAATAAATTGAATGAGTCTTGTGCTAAAGTCATCCAAGAATGAGTTTAACCCAGGTCTTAACACCTTATATAGGTTGTACAAACTTTCTAATTAAAAAGAAACATAAATAAACTAAACAAGTGCAACAGGGGATTGTCTGCTAGGTCAGGCCAGCGTATGCTAGACAGCCAGCGTCCGCTGGGTCTCCTACTACAATTCGCAACTGTACCCCCCAGCGTATGCTAGGAGGCCAGCATCCGCTAGATCTGCCATAATAGTACTCTGATTCTTCGTCAGCTCTTCTCATGATCTCACTACTTCTCGTCTCACTAGCCATTTCTTCCAAATACCTACAAAACATACACAACCCAATAGATCTCTCACTCCTCAATATAACACAATAAAACAATACAAATATGCACAAAACTTGACTCAAACCTACCCAAAACATAACTAACACACACTCGACTAACACTAATATGACATGTGTTTACACACACATCAGTCAACAAGTGCCATTAGGATTGCATCTATCGAAGGCTCATACTGTTGTCCTTAGAGGTATAGCTTATTCTTGATTCATGCTTAGAATCACACAAGTATATTCTCAATTTAGCATGGATGCAAGATCTTTTCTCATTGTTTCACCATACCAGAACTGAGTCACAAGCTAATCAAACCAAACCAAGTAGCTTAAAAAAGAACTAACCAGGCAATCTACCCTCCTCTAAACACTATTCAGGTCCTTTGACATCACCCCGACCATACTTTATAGGAATCTTGGGACCTCCAGCTTCCTAATATAGGAAGAAGAAATAGTGTACCATGAAAAAAAAAATTTAAGGTAAAAAATATTGCAACTGTTCATATAATAAACCTCTATAGCATTAACACTAGCCAACTGGAACAAGTCCGCATATGACACCAGAGTACTTCTCTTTGATAGGCTCGAGCAGCTTGAATGCATTCAAAAGTCCTAACAAAATGCAAATTCATGTAGGCAACGAACAAAGCTGACGTTGATCAAATTCACAAGACAAGCAAAAAAAGAAATACTAGCATTATGCCAAACTAGTCGCACTGAAAAGAGAGAAAGAGTTCATTGTGTCTTGTCAGGGTTTGGTGTATTTTGGGAAAGTGGTAGTTGAGATCAAATTGAAAAAGGAAGCGGGAGTTATAGTGGGTAGTAACAAATGTCGTTGTTTATGAGAGTTGACTTTTGGTCTTTATTTTTTAACAGCTATGAACATTTTTGTAACCGAAGTGGAGATGAAAAAGAAAAGGGTAAATTACATCTGGCCCCCTGTAGTTTAGATAAATAGACAATTTCCCCCTGTATTTCGCAAACTGATTAAAAACCCCTCTTAGTTTGGCAACATTATACAATTTCCCTCCTCTTGTTGGAACCGGAGCAAATATCTGGAAATGACAAAAATACCCTTGCACAAAAAAAACAAAAATAATCTCCTCCCTCGTCCCTCTTCCTCCTTCCAACATAAAAATTTCATCATTACCAACCTTTGAACACTCAAACCAAGAATAAACAACAACAAAAAAATACAAATCACACACACACACACAAACCCAGAAAGCAGATCTGATGATGAAGTTTTTAATAAGAAGGAGATCTGATGACAAAGCTTCTCCACTTCTATAAAGTAAAATCAATCCATGCCCCTATCGATTTCCCCAACCCTAACCCTAACTCTAATTCCAGCCCTAAACCTAATTCTGGTTCCACCCTGCATCAATTTTCAACTGGGTTTCTTGGAAAACTTTATTACTCCCTTCCTTCCTTAGTCTGTGTATTCCAGAAGAGTGGGGGCTATAGATATCCAGAAGAGAAGATTCAAACTCTTGGTCTTCATTGCTAGGATTGTTGTCCTTAGCATCACAGGTAATACCCACATTCCCATTTTTGTTTCTTTTGCTCCAGTTCCTCTTTGTGGGTTCCTTTCGTTCCCTATTATTTCGGGTCATTTTTTCTTTATTTGGTGATTGGTTGAGATGGGGGAGTCCAATTAGATCCGATTCTTTGTTCCATGTCGACAAGTTTGGTGATTACTGATGAAATTGAAATGAAGCTTACGGTTTGGAGAGACTCGATGACTTTGTCCATGTAGATGAATTGGCAGTCGTAGGCCTCATATTGGAAATCGACGTTGATTCCCTAATTTTTTACATCAGAGTAGGGTAGAATGGGGGTGGTTGTTTTGGGCAACCCTTTTTGCTCGATGTCCTTTGAGCTCTTCTCTAGCCATGGAGATCTTGATAGAAAGAAACGGTTTGATTTGACAAAAAGAAAAGGGGAGACAAATTAATATGTTGAGCTTTAGGGATTTAGTTTCGATTCTTAACTTCTCATCTTGCTTCCCAGCTCATGAAGGTGCTTTCGAATTACTACTATTCTTAGTTTTGGATTTGGGTTGAACGCATGATATAATTAATTTTTTTAATTGAATTGGTGTTTTCTGGTTTATTTTGGAAGAAGAAGACAGAGTGGGGAGAGAGAGAAATATAGGGGATTTTTTTATAGTCAATGGGCATTTTTGTCATTTCAGGTGCCTCCTCGCCAGAGATTTGCTCCGGTTCTGGCAAGAGGAGGAAAATTGTATAATTTCGCCAAACTAAGAGAGATTTTTAATGAGCTTGCGAAATACAAGGGGGAAATTGTCTATTTGTCTAAACTAGAAGGAGCCACATGTAATTTACCAAAAAGAAAATTGTTTCTTCCCGCTAAGCGAAAATTTGAAAATCTTTGCAAGACTTTTGCGGGGAGAATGTTTTTTTATAAAAATATTTCGTGTGAAATTCGAAACGAATTTCAAATTTTGTGTGCTGTTTAATTATCTTCTATAACTGGCGTGATTTTTATGCTCATATCAAGTGTTTGTACGATGTTGTATACTTTATCTTCCATGTTGTCATATATGAAGTTTACAAAGGTTCTTCTGACGAAATAGATTGATGACTGTATTATACAGTGAACTGATTGCTCTCTTAGTTATAATTATTATATTTAATTCAAAATTTTGATAATTATAAGAGATATAATTTATTAATATACATATGGCATACATATTGAAAAATAATATGAAATTCAAACTACAATAAAATTGTAGAATGTTCTATTTTCTCCGTCCATGCTATGCAGATCGAGTATTTTTCTGATTCGTGGAACTATACTACTAATTAGTAACCCTCGCGTAAGACTACGAGCAGCGCCAGGGGCGTGCACCAAACAACCCTCCAAACCCATCCCGAAACTCACAAGCACAGCCGTCACCTACAAAAAATTCTGATAGAGCAACCGCTAAAGCGTGGAGTAAAAATGAAGACATTATAAATATTAGTGAAGATGCCATCGTCGATGCCAACCAGAAGGAGCAAAGACTTTGGTTTCGCATCAAGCAAGCGTACAACCAAAGTAGTATAGAAAATCCCAACGACTTCAACCCAAGAAATATGAAGCAAATGAAAAGTCGATACAAACTCCTATCTCAGGCATGTAGAGGATGGATCAAGGCATACACCCATGCATCCCGTCGAAAGCAAAGTGGATAAGTGGAGTCTGATATAGTGGCAAAAGTGCATTTAATATACCTGAACACCCATATTTTTATTTATTTATAGGTGTTTTAGGAAGTGAAGCGCAAATGTCTGAAATGGAATCCTGGATTGCAAGAAACTCAATCCTTGTCCTTCGCCTCTCTGAAAGTGTCAACTAATGTAGAGAGCGGTGAAAGTATGAGAGAACAGGAACCACCAAGGAGAAAGACGACTCAATTCTCGATGACCCACCTACTCCAATTAGTAGAGGATCGACAATGGACCGTCCAAGTGGTCAAGATGCAGCCAAGAAAAAGAGAAGCAATAAAAGAAAGGAGAAAGTCACTTCAAGCAATGAGGTATTCCCTTCAAAGCTTGATTCACTGCAAATTGAGCGGTCACAAGCCATGACCGTGGCAAAAAATGTCATTGCATCTTGGAGAAGAATGATGAAAAAAGGCAACACGAATGGCGGAGTACAAAGAAACCAAAGCAATAAGCATTATGGCCAAAATCTATCAAGAAAATACTAGAATTATGTAGATGTTACTTGCTCGAGGGAAATACCTATGCCCAGGCGAGAAAGTAATTAAGCGTTTCTTAATGTTGGACCTTTTTAAGAATTAAGCGTTTAATTTTTTAATTTATTTTTAGGTAATATATTTCAAACTTAATAAAATTTTCATTTTGAAAATTTGTTAGTTCCAAATTAAATTTAGCATTTTTTAAATTACTTGAAATGATATTCGAATTTAGTATAGTTAGCTGAATTTTAAAAAAACTGAGCTTAAAAAAAAGCTGATGTGAATCAGGGGCGAAACACTATAGCAGAGTCAAGACTATGAGCTAAAATCTGAGAACAGTGGCATCAGTGACGTAGACCAGGAGCATGACATTGTAGCGGGAGTGCGGGTGCGGGTGCGGGTGCGGGTAGTCTAACACCTTACTCAACTCAAAGATTCGCTTTGACCCAACCACTTTTCTTTCTTCTTCTTTGAAAACTGATAAACTTGGCAACAACATGATTACGAATCCAATGTGAATTATACGCAATCTGAATCAATATTATAATGCATATTTAATTTTTCCAAAAATAAATTTGATTAATTCTACAAATTGTATTTAATATTAAATTCATATTTCATATTATCTTATTGAATTCATTAAAATTTGTATTTGTAATTTTTTTTAATTCAAAAATTGTTAGAATCTTGAGTTTTGTACTTTACTATGGACTTACTTCCTCCACATTCATCACGTGATCAAGAAAAATGATAACTAGGAAGCAATCAAAATTTATAGAGAGAAATTACTAATTATGTGATTAATAATAATTAATAATATTACTAAATAACTAATTAATAAACTTTAGGAAAGAAGTTATAAATATCAAATTATCAAAAGAAATATTAGAAAATTGATAATTATTACAGATTTGAATATTTTCAATCAGATAATATTAAATATGAATTATAATATTGATTCAGATTAATCAAATTTATATTATTTAATTAATTCAAAACTATATTTTTATTTTTTAATACAAAAATTGTTAGCGTCTTGAATAAATTTACTTTCCTATGGACTTACTTCCTCCATATTCATCACGTGATCAAGAAAAATGATAACTGAGAAGCAATCAAATTTTATAGAGGGAAATCACTAATTATGTGACTAATAATAGTTAATAATATTACTAAATAACTAATGAATAAACTTTAGGAGAGAAGTTATAAATATCAAAATATCAATAGAGATATTAGAAAATTGATAATAAATTATTTTAGTCTGAAGGACGTAAAGGGATAAATGGGAATCTTGAAATTTCGATACCCATATTTGCACCCTCTTTTCAAAATATTGTAGTATGTTTAACAATCAACTTCTAAAAACCTACCTCTAGAACGATAATAAGAGTATTATATTGTAGAAATGTAGAAAAGAGAGAACAAATTGAATAATCAGATTGAATGAGATATAATGAATGATAAGGAGAGACGTCGTGCGTGCGTGTGTGTGTGTTTTCAAAGGATATAAATAACAAGTTCTAAAATCCATAAGAAAATCCGAACCTCCAAAAGTCATCGCTGAAAGTTATTTCACTTTAAATTGGCGAAAAATGTTGTATATTAGAAATGTCAAAAGTAGAGAAGATGCATAATGATTGGATTGAAATAGATGGAACAGAAGTGATAAAAAAAGACCATATTTATATGATCTTAAAAGCCATTGCAGGAAAAAAAAAATTATAAACGGCATAAAAAACTAAAACTTCAAAAGTCGTTGAAATTGATGGATGTCTTAAAAGTCATGACAAAGAGGCAGCATATTTGGAGAAGCTTAAGCTTTGAGGAATTTGGATTTAGTGGGGATAAAAAAGGGAGTGCATGTAGAACAATCATGTGGACCATCTCATTAGAATTTATTTGAAAAATATCTCAACCAATAGTGTAAAAGTGTTCAAGGATATTTTTGACTTTTTTTTAGCTCCATTTACCCAAACTAAAAGATTCACATAGTTAATGTCTTCCTTCTTTTTAGTCCATTATCATAAATATCCCTATTTTTTAGAAAATTTAAATTTTTTATTGAAGAGAAATAATTACAGCTAGAAATTAGAGTTTTTGGATAAAAAATAGATGATGGAGTTAAATTGGTGAGAGAAAGTAATTAATTGGAGATATAAACTAATTAATTCAAAATTAGATAGTAGTTATAGAAATTAATTGGAGAGAAATAAATCACGATAGTCATCTTTTCTTATTAATTCTCTTTATTTTTTAGGGGTAAAAACTTCCATTTGATTAATAATAAGAAAGGTAACCAATACATCCATGGAAAAAACTCAATAGAGCAATAGACAAAACAACCTAAACCCATAAACGTTCAACAACATAGGATAGAGTACTACCTACCTAGTCTGACCACCCACAACCTAGTCTTACAAAGAGCTTGAACTACCTACCCTTCCTAGGGTCCATCATACAACAGCACGAGGACAATACCCTCCTAGCAAACTATCCTTCAACATAACACTCCTCTTGCACAAGTACGAGATTATAGCCACCAACCTTGGTAAAAACCTATTAATGAAAACTCGCTCCCATCAGGAAAAAGTATGATATAAGAAAAGAGCATACCGCAGTAAAAACCCGCTCTAGCAATATCACTACTAACCTAAGTGTTATATGTTGCCCCTGATACATCCACAGTCCCAAAGCACAAATAGAAACCCCCCACCTAACGCTACCCAACCCACCATGCCCCTTAGCAGCCTATCACATCTACACAGCCTCTCTTTAGATCTTCTGCAATGACATCACATATATCCTGAGGTGGAAAAGAGAAGGATTGATATTGTCTCTCCCTTTCTAGCTGTATCTTTGCGAGAATGTGAGCCGCCTAATTTGTTCCCCACCTAGCGAATGAGAAACAGTGGCCAAGAAAACTTCAACCAACCATTTTATAGTCCTTCAACTTCTATCGACCACCTATTTGTTCAAAGCCTGCACTAAAGGTAAATAGTTAGATTAAAAAACAACCTACCTTAGCCCAAGTGCATGGCCAAGTTCGACTCCAACTAGCATCTCTCAAGCTTCAAGCAAAGTAAGGTGAGCTGGACTATGGAATCTTCAAGTAAAACCTGCCACAAACTGTCCCTTGTCATCTTTAACAATCGCACTAACTTGCACCTATCCTAATAGAGTAATCTCGATGTCTGTATTGATTTTAAACCAACCCAGTTCTAGTGGATGCCTCTCCTGATCCCGCTCCTGGCATCTTTAGTTATCTTATGAGAACTAAAATCTTGTCCCCACCGAATCCACTCTGAGAAACATTGCTTCTGCGTATTCTTACTCCAAAATCCTTCTTGAAATTGTTGAATGTCTTCAACTTTTCTTTTATGATTAGTAAAATGCTATTTGTCCCACTATTTATTCTGAATAAGTTTTAGCATTTACACTTTTACGATTGCTAAAAAAAATTAGGATCTATAGGTATCAATTCTTAAAAATCTATAAGAATATTTAAATAAATATAAAATTTGAAATTTGCTTAATTCTAGTAAAAATGACATTATTCAATACATACCTTCAAATGTAATGGTGAAGCGTCATCGTTGTAACTGCTATATTTCTTTGAACCTTAAAATAAAATGGTAACATCTTTAATATCCCACCTCGATTTCCATACTCCAAATGTAAGGTCCATACAACTTCTTAGAATTTAATGTCATCGATTAAACATCTATTTGAATCATTTTGATCCATCGCACTGTTGAAATTTAGGTAATACTTAATTCCCTTAGAATGTCCAAGAAGTACTTATATTTGGAGATATCATGTATCTATATAAGATAATATTTACCTACAATAATTGCAAATTTATTTTATTCTAAAATTTATTGACATAATAATAATTATTATATATATATATTAGTTTCAAGATGTTTACTAGACCGTGGTCTAATAGATGGAAGTGATGTATTTGGTGCTTACACAAGAAATAGTCGTCTTCTTTTTTATAGAGGATTTTAACCTAGACGTAGAATATTTGTGAGTTATAAAATAGAGACATGTTGATAATTTGATAATATAAAATTCATCAATTAAATTGATGAATCATAAATTACACTATCTTGATAAATGGATTTCAGAATTCAATTAGCTTTTTTTCTTCTTCACAAAATATTTCAAAAATTGATAGAAATTTATAACCCAACAAATAGTCCCTAACTGTTAAACCAAACACTCACTTAAGGTCTATTTGATTTAGCTCATCAAATTTAGCTGTTAGCTATCAGCTGTCTGCTGGTAGAACTTAGTTGATAGTTGATATTCTATTTCAAAAAAAAGTGTTTGTTAAATTAGTTTTTGATGTTGATGTTGTTGTTGTTGAGTTGGAAAATAACTTATAAGGATAATTAACTAATAAATATTATTCTTTAATATGTAACAAATAAAATTAATTATTATTTTTCACTAATGCATATGTTATCTAATCGTACAATACATTCACAAAGCCCAATCCATCTCCTATGTTATCACCACTTATTTCAGTATGTTCTTCTCGAGCTAAGTTATCGATAGGTACGAAATTTGAGATTTGCTCAAATCTAGTAAAAATGACATCATCTAATGCTTTTTTCGAATGTAATTGTGAAATGCCAATGCTGCTATCACTATATTTCTTTGAATCTTAAAAGAAAATAGTAGCATAACCCTTAATACTTTCCATCTCACTTTCCAAACTCCAAATGTACGTTCAATGCAACTTCTTAGAGACGAATGCCATTGATTAAACATCTCTTTGGACCCTTTCGGTCTACCTCATCGTTGAAATTCAAGTAGTTGGTACCTAATTTTCTTATAAGGTCCAAGAAATCCTTGCATTTGGGGATATTTAGTGTTTGTCTCTATGTTTTCGTTAATTAAAAAAGTGCTCTCCTTAATTTAATATTTAATATAATACATATTATTTATTGCTTTGCTTTCGCCAATTAAAAAAATGCTCCTCTTACTTTAATATTTAATACAGTACATATTATTTCTATGCTATCGCTAACTAAAAAAGTATATCTTTTAATTTAATATTTAATATAGTACATATTATTTATCTTTATGCTTTCACCAATTAAAAAAGTGTTCCTCTTAACTTAATATTTAATATATTACATATTATTTATCTATATATTTTTTCCAATTAAAAAAATATCCTTTTTAATTTAATATTTAATACAATACATATTATTTATCTATATGCTTCTCCCAATTAAAAAAGTTCCCCTCTTAATTTAAAATTTAAGGTAGTACATATTATTAAATAAAATACTCCTCTTAATTAGGGGTTATTTGAATTGAGGTTATGTTGGTAAGCATTTTTTAATATTGGAGCTTATTTGAAAGTGATGAAGTGTTTTTTAATGTTGGAGCTTTTTAAGAATTAAGCGTTTATATTTTTTTTAATTTATTTTTAGGTAATATATTTCAAACTTAATAAAATTTTAATTTTGCAAATTTGTTAGTTCCAAATTAAATTTAGCATTTATAAAATTACTCAAAATGATATTTGAATTTAATATAGTTAGCTGAATTTTTAAAAAAACAGACTAATAAATATTAAAATTTTAAAATTACTTATAATGATAATTGGCTAATAAATATTATTCTTTAATATGTAATAAATAAAATTAATTATTATTTTTCACTAATGCATATGTTATCTAATCATACAATACATTCACAAAGCCCAATCTATCTCCTATGCTATCATCACTTATTTCAGTATGTTCTTCTCCAACTAAGTTATCGATAGGTATGAAATTTGGGATTTGCTCAAATCTTGTAAAAACGACATCATCTAATGCTTTCTTCGAATGTAATTGTGAAGTGTCATTAAACCTTAAAAGAAAATGATGGCATAACCTTTAATACTTTCCATCTCACTTTCCAAACTCCAAATGTACATTGAGTGCAACTTCTTAGAGACGAATGCCATTGATTAAATATCTCTTTGGACTCTTTTGGTCTACCTCACCGTTGAAATTCAAGTAGTTGGTACCTAATTTTCTTATAAGGTCCAAGAAATCCTTATGTTAGGGGATATTTAGTATTTGTCTCTATGTTTTCGTCAATTAAAAAAGTACTCTCGTTAATTTAATAGTTAATATAATACATATTATTTATTACTTTGCTTTTTTCGCCAATTAAAAAATGTTTCTCTTAATTCAATATTTAATATAGTACATATTATTTCTATGCTATCGTTAATTAAAAAAGTGTATCTCTTAATTTAATATTTAATATAGTACATATTATTTATCTTTATGCTTTCGCCAATTAAAAAAGTATTCCTCTTAACTTAATATTTAATATATTACATATTATTTATCATATCTTTTCGCCAATTAAAAAAATATCCTTTTTAATTTAATATTTAATACAATACATATTATTTATCTATATGCTTCTGCCAATGTGAATCGAGGGTATGTTGGTAAGCATTTTTTAATGTTGGAGCTTATTTGAAAGTGATTAAACATTTTTAAATGTTGGAGCTATTTAAGAATTAAGCATTTATGTTTTTTAATTTATTTTTTGGTAATATATTTCAAACTTAATAAAATTTTCATTTTGCAAATTTGTTAGTTCCAAATTACATTTAGCATTTTTTAAATTATTCAAAATGATATTCGAATTTAGTATAGTTTGCTGAATTTTTAAAAAAACTGACTAATAAATATTAAAATTACTTATAAGGATAATTGGCTAATAAATATTATTCTTTAATATGTAACAAATAAACTTAATTATTATTTTTCACGAATGCATATGTTATCTAATCATACAATACATTCAATAAGCCCAATCCATCTCCTATGCTATCATCACTAATTTCAGTATGTTCTTCTCTAGCTAAGTTATCGATAGGTACGAAATTTGGGATTTGCTCAAATCATCTAATACTTTCTTCGAATGTAATTGTGAAGTGCCAATGCTGCTACCACTATATTTCTTTGAATCTTTTAAAAAAATGGTGGCATAACCCTTAATACTTTCCATCTCACTTTCCAAACTCCAAATGTACGTCCAATGCAACTTCTTAGAGACGAATGTCATTGATTAAACATCTCTTTGGACCCTTTTGGTCTACCTCATCATTGAAATTCAAGTAGTTGTTACCTAATTTTCTTATAAGGTCCAAGAAATACTTGCGTTTGGGGATATTTAGTATTTGTCTCTATGTTTTCGTCAATTAAAAAAGTGCTCTCCTTAATTTTATATTTAATATCATACGTATTATTTATTGCTTTGCTTTCGCCAATTAAAAAAATGATCCTCTTAATTTAATATTTAATATAGTACATATTATTTCTATGCTATCGCTAATTAAAAAAGTGTATCTTTTATTTTAATATTTAATATAGTACATATTATTTATCTTTATGATTTCGCCAATTAAAAAAGTGTTCCTCTTAACTTAATATTTAATATATTACATATTATTTATCTATATGTTTTTGTCAATTAAAAAAAGTATCTATCTTAATTTAATATTTAATACAGTACATATTATTTATCTATATGCTTCTGCTAATTAAAAAAATGCCCCCTCTAAATTTAATATTTAAGATAGTACATATTATTAAAAAAATACTCCTCTTAATTAGGGGTTATTTGAATCGAGAGTAAGTTGCTAATTTAATATTATAACAACAATGAGTTAAAGGTAAGAGCCATAAATTCTAGCCGTTAGAAAAAATGAAGTGTGGGTTTCAACAAGGTTTGGAATTCTATTTGTGTTCTTACGTGTTCTTACTTCTTACTCCATCAAATGAAAATGTATATGGAGTACATATATGAATTGTATTATCATTTTTTACTTTTAGAGTTATTAATTAATATGTAACCATTTATTTAGATAAATTATATAATACAAAATTGATAAATATTTAAATTTATTTTTTATTTGATTATTTTTACACTAAAATAAATTTTATTATACCTTATTTACTAATAACAATAATAGTAATAATAGATATAGGTCCGATAAGCAATCAAACCAAGCAAACTACGTGAACCAAAAATTTTAAAAATTCTTCATCATTCTCGGAATCGATTTTAAATACATTGGATATTCATGTCAATCTTATTCTGGCCCAAGGCTAACCTAGCTTCGGTTGGATTCGTCCGACTTTTGCTTCGCGAGTACTTTCTGGGTGTATCTAAGTTCTAATCTATGCAAAGTAACATCTTTGACGTAGCTTTATGTCTGTGAGATAACATTGTGACAGTTTTGTCTCTTTGAAGAGTTATTAGCTCTTCTAACTGATTTCAGAGCCATGAATTCTAATTATTCCATGCTGCCTACGAGGAAAATGAAAGATACCCTTTGTTGTATTATGTCTAGTATATATGTTGTTAGTTTGCTATATCTATGTATTTGCTTTCATTACATTTGCTGTTAGCCACAACATTGAAAAAATAAAAAATCCTCCTGCTGCCTAGCCGACTTCTAACTATCGTCATTTTCCTCCACAACGGCCCAACTATGGGGTCCATTATGCCCGAAAAGAATCCCTACTGAGCTGAAACGGCTAACTCCCCATATTACATATTACATATATTTTAAATGTCTAGTTATTAATACTAAAAAAACTCTCGCATAAAAATAAGGGTGATACTATCTAAGTAAGGGTGATTCATTTGATAGTATCATTTAAATTTCTGAGATTTAAGAAATGCTACTTAGTTAAATCAACTTACAACTAATAATTATTTGTTTCTAATATAAGATTTTTTTTTAAAAGTGGTTCTAAAATAAGTTTGGTTTAATTCAATCTCTGATTTGGGTATTTGAAAAATTCAAATTTACGATGAGAATAGTCCGTCAGTATTCAGTAACGCTCCAACCCCAATGTAGCACAAAACCTCTCTGCTGTGCTCTATTTGACAGAGAATAACATTTTATTGGAAAATTATGATATTTCCAAAAATTTAGTATTTCTAATCTTAATAAATTTGTGTAAATCATATTTAAAATAGTTTTTAATTTACTATTACGTGAATTATATAAAGTTTTTAAATATATTTTAATGATTACCTACTATATAATATCATAGTTGATGACATGATAAAAAAGGGAAAAGTCCATAGATGGTTCTGTGGTTTCAACATTTTTGCAAAGTAGTCCTGTAGTCTGGAAACATTACATTTGGTCCTGAAGTTACGCTTTTTTTGCAAAAGAGGCTCGGGAGATCTTCTGAACCAAAAAGCGCTCCGAACCAAATTTAAAATATCAACTTTGGTTCCTTTATTTTCATAATTTTTTAAAAACACTCCTTTCCCTTTCTCCCTTTCCTCCTCCCTCTCCGCCCCTCTCCTCCCTTCCCCACCCCTCCATCCCTCCCACCTCTCTCCCCTCTCATCCCTTCTCCTCCATCTCTCTCCACCTCTTCCCCTCTCCTCCCTCTCTCTCCTCTCTCTCGTCTACTTCGGTTTTTAGTTTGGTCTCTTTCTATCTTTCTTTCTTAAGGAAGAAGACGAGAGGGAGGAGAGAGAGGAGGGAGGAGGAGAGGGGAGGAGGGAGTTGGGGCGGATGGGGAGGAGAGGGGCAGAGAGGGAGGAGAGGGAGGAGAGGAGGAAGAGAGGGAGGAGGGGGGAGGGGTTTTTTCTTAAAATTATAAAAATGAAGGAAGCAAAATTGATATTTTAAATTTGGTTCAAAGTATTTTTTGCTTCAGATCACCCGATTCTCTTTGGCAAAAAAATATGTAACCTCAAGACCAAATACAACATTTTCAGACCACAGGACTACGTCACAAAAATGTTGAAACCTCAGGACCGTCTATGGACTTTTCCCTAAAAAAATGATAAAAAAGTGAAGAGATAGAAAAATTCTCTTAACTTACCTTTGATTAATTTTTTCTATCTTATTATTCTATTAAGCTATAGATAAATATTAAGAATATATGTTTAACAATGAAACCACTTACGAGTGAAATAGTTCTAAGTATAACATTTTTTAGGCAACTCACATCTAAAATTGTTTATGTTTCCTACTAAAAATTTTAACATTTTCAACAATCTTAGGAATTTATTATATTATAAATTTTAGTAACCTCTGTTTATGATATCAATCTGTTCAGCAAAAAATTAATAAGAAACGTAGATCCGTTGTTTACACTTTGTGCAAGAACCTCGATATTGCTTAACTTTGACCCATTGTTGTAGCGAAATGCAAACCTTGATTTAGTGAAGATGCCATAATCACTTCATAATGTTCAAATAGTTATAAGGAATCAAGATAGGCAAAGCTATGTTTTTGTATCAAAATTATTTGGGAAAATTAGGCTAAAGTCCTTTACTTTGGTGATTCAACCATTTTGGTCCTTACTGTTCTAAAACTATTCTTTAACTCCCCACTATTCATAAAAATATAGACAATCAGTCCCTCCTTCCGATGCCAGAGTTGTTTCCGGTGAAAACATTGCCTGGATTAACAATTATACCCTTCCTGTAAAAAAACCTCTGAAGCTCAAAATCCATTCCCATGACTTAGCCCAAAACCCCTTCTTGTGACTTAGTCCAAAATCCCCAATTTTTCTCATTTACCCTTCCTGCCCCCTCCCCCCACAATGCAAAATTTCCCAATTGAAAAACCCTAATTTGGGAAAAATTGCCACAAAATTGAGCTAAAATTGGAGCTGATTAATAATGGAGAATAACGAGCCTAGTTCACTACCACCCAATTCATCCATCCCGTGTCATGGGCAATCATTTTTCACCATCTCTCATCGTGGTCCTATTTATGTTCCATCATTATTGATGACGGAAGAAAGTAATGACGGTGTAATTCCTTTGTTCATTCCTTACATACCCGAGTATGAGGAAGATTCAGAATCTGAAGGAGCGCCATTTTTGGTTCATGATCTGCCCAGACTTAGTGAACTGAGCCCAGAGCCAATGGACAAAGTTTGTGACGATGAGATTGTTAACTAGGAAGCTGGTGGTGTTTGCCATGACAATGAGGATGATGGTGAGGTGCATAATGAGGAGGTTGCAAAGGAAGTTCTAGAGGACATGCAGAAGGAAGATGGTGTTGCGAAAGAAGGTAATGTCGGTTCTAATTTTGATGAAATAGATCCTATAGATAACAAAATTAGGGATAATGACTCAGACAAGGCAGTGAAGCTTGATAGGGGTACGTATAAAAGATCTAAAAAGGTAATTAATATAGACCCCAACTATGAATACGATGGGAAATAGTTTAGTACTACTAAGGGTGAGGAGATTAAGTTTGAGGTAAGATATTGGTTTAGGAATGCAGTGCAAGATTATGCAGTTAAAGGTGGTTATAAGTTGAGATTCATAAAGAATGATAGTAAGTGGATTACAATAGTTTGTTCTGATTCTTGTCCATGGAGGATGCACACTTCTATTTTAAGTGGACAGCAGAGTTCATGGTGAAAATCTTGAATGATACTCACACATGTATAAAGATAAAGTCAAGGTATTGGGCTACTCCTAAGTGGATTGCTAGATAAATTGATAACCTACTAGGAGCCAATCAAAATCTGGAAAATTAGACATTAAAGGCTGCATTGTAAAAGTTTGGATACACTCCTGAAGATTGGAAGCTTTACAAGGCCAAAGTAATGCATAAGTGAAACACATATGTCTCATATGAGGAGCAACATGCCAAGCTAACTGTTTATTATGAGAAATTGAGAGAACTAAACCTGGGATCTATTGTGGTATTATAGGCTTGCCTTAAGCCAATATTATAAGTCAGTTGAAGTTTGGAAGAGTGTTTGTTTGTCTTGGAGGATTAAAAGATGATTATATTAATGGTTGTAGGCCATTTATAGGATTAGATGAATGTCATTTAAAGAGACTATTTGGTGGTACCCTTTTGGCTATAATTTCTAGGGATGCTAGTAGCAAGATTTTACCAATGGTATGGCTATTGTGGATAAGGAGAATAGTGCTAACTTGGAGTGGTTCATCCATCTGTTGTATAAGGCTATTGGATCTCATGCTTTTGAGAAGGCTTTGACCATAATGACTAATGGTCAAAAGGTACTTAAATCCAAATACAATTTCTTTTTTGTATTTAATGTTGTTATACAACTACTAATATCTTACTTGCATCTTTGTTGTTTCAGGGTCTTGGTGACCAAATAGAAGCCTTTTTTCTAATTCAAGGCATAAGAGATGTGTCAAATGCATCGTAGCAAATTTCTTCCAGACATTTAGAGGTATTGATCTTTAACATTAGTTTTGGGGAATGGTTTATGCTTCTACTAGAACAAAATTCAATAGAAAAATGGCTTAGTTAAAATTGCAAAGATTTCAGCCAAAAAAGTTAGAAAAGAGATGATGACCCCTGCCCAATGGTTAGAGAAAATTCCCACTGCAAAATGGTCTGTTCATGCATTTGATGAATATGTCAAATGCATGGATGTGACTAATAATTTAGTTGAGTCATTCAATAATTAGGCAGGAAAGCTTAGGAGACTGCCAATTATGGACTTATTAGATGGCTTGAGAGTGAAGATGATGCACAAATGGCATAGTAGATATGTTCAAGCCTATAACTATACCACACCTTGTGCTCCTTCAGTCATGGGCCAGCTAAGACAGTTAAGTGAGGATTGTAGGAATTATGAGATCATACCTCCAAGGAACTATCATTATGAGGTTGTACATAATTGTTAAAGAGGCCGTTAATCTGCTCAGTAAAAAAATGTTCTTGGAATGTGTGACAACTGAGTGGAGTGCCATACATTCAAGTTGTTACTATCTTTACAGTAGGAGAAGGAGAAATTGAAAGGGGGTAGATGATTATTACAAGGTTGGAAAATGGGTGATGACCTACGAGTACCCTATATATCCATTTTTGGACATAGAGCTTGAACCAGTTGAGGGTCAACATGATATATATCATCTTACATTCCTCACTAGGAGAGCTGGTAGATCTAGGAAGCATAATAGGAAGAGACAAGATGGTGAGAAACGAACTGTCCCAAGATCCACTATGAAGTGTGCAATTTATGGTTTATTGGGTCACAATAAAAGGTGATACAAGGGAGCACAGACTAAGACAAAAGGGAAACGACCAATGGTAAAATATTTATAACTTGCCTTCTTGATTGTCTATTCAGATTATAAGTTCTAGTCTTAAATTTGGTTTATACTACATTTTATAACAGCAACCAGCTAGACAAAGATTTGGGAAGAGAAAACAATACAAGAAGGGAGCAGGTAGTTCATCAAAGCCTGGTTCATCATAGCCTGAGGTAATAGGTTCATACTTATAGCATCTTTATGTTTGTAAAAGGAATCAGAGTGTTTAACATCATCATTTATGGTATAGGTGACACAAGAAGGAGCAGGTGGTTTATCACCGCCTAGTTTAGCAACAGAGGATCTATCCCAGATTTTGCAAGAAAGAGAGAGTTTGTTCTCAGACTTTTGGATTGTCTTTTATGCTTGATCTGAAGCATGTTGATGATTCGCGTGTTGTCTATGGCTCTCTGGCCACCTATGGTGCACACTAATAGTGTCTTTGGCACGGGCCAACTATGTCTGACAGAGCTCGCCTCACGAGCTTGTTGTGCGCCCAATTATTCTGGGCACCAATGGTGTGCGCTTATCCTATATTGCGTGCGCCAATGTTCTTCGTGCAAGAATAATGGCGTATGCCAATTCTCTATAGCGTGCGCTAATAACCAATAGTAATAGCATAGAGCAAGTTCGGTTTTGTCGATCCTCAGGGAATTGAGTTTTAAAGCTTCGTACTTAGATTCCAAACTTGATTAGGAGTATATTATGAAGATTGGTTGATTGATAACTCAAATAAACTTCCAAATTAACGATCTAAAGATTTAAACAAGTTAAAAGTCTATGAACTTCAAAATACAAAACTAACAATCTGATTTAGCAAACTTAATTAAAAGTGAGTTTGGTACCATTGAAACTCATGCAATCAAACAACTCAGGGAGTTTATTATGTTCATAATATGGTCCAAGCATTTCATAAGCAACAAATCTACACTTTCTTGCTAGATTTGTTTAAATCGTACCTTAGCAAAACAAAACCAATTAGATGTTCTTTCAACCCCACCAATCGATCTAAACCAAGCTAAGATCAAACTTTAGTTATCACTCAGTGGACAATTAATTACTTAAGTAGATTTCTCATTCATTAAGCAATTAATCGTCTAGTTAATCTTTTCATTAATTCTATCACCTTTCGGTCTCAAGTTTTAACTAAGATCATAATCATGGTTAATCACAAGGTTTTTATCATAACCAACTAGTCTAAACCATTGTCAAAGGCAAGAACTAGTAATGATCATAATCGATGTGAACCCATAATTAAGCTTTAAGTTTATTAACTAGAACATACATCTATAAGTTTTAACCCCTCGATTTAGTTGATTACATGTTAGTTTCTAGGCCCCAAACCCACTTAATAAACTACTCATACATACTTATGCAATAACACAATATAAACATCAACATGAACATACTTAACATTAATCAATAAAAGGGAGAGTACAAGAGAAGAAGGCTTATCAATTCTCAATGAAGCTCTCTCCTTCTCTCCTAACATCCATGGCAGAGAAGAGAGTTACCAATTCGTGGCTTTCTTCCTCCTCTGAATGCTCTCTCTCTCTCATTCATTTTCTCATAATGTATCATAATGAACTAAAATCCAAAGTCAAAGTAATAAAAACATAAACTAAGCTAAAACTCCTAACAACTATCCTCTTTGTCTTCCTCATGTGTCTGCCACACCTCCCAAATGTGTCCATCCCGAGTGCCTTGGCCCTAATGTGTTTGCCAATAAGAAGAGCAAGTGGAATGGCCAACTATCAATCTCTGTCTATCCCTGGCATGTGCCAATAGCACCCATGGCGCGTGCTACTCGTGTTGTAAGCCCATCGTCAGAGTGACCTCCCTCTATCCAAGCACCAACGACGTGCGCCACTAGTGCCTATAGCGCGCGCCATGCCTTGGCAGGCCTTGTTCTTCTTGCTCTCGTGAGCTCCATCTTGCCCATGCCTTAGCACTATCAATCACGCGTCCTCCTCAAGTCCATGAATAAGCTCCTAAAACCACAAAAACACAATGAGAAATGACAAACACAACTAAAAATCACAAAGAATGAAAACTAACGCAAGACAACTAAAAATTGACAAAAACAATCTAAAAACTCTAAAATGATCCTAAGAAATAAACACAAATAATGAGTGTTTTAGGCACTCATCACACTCCCACACTTGAATCTTTGCTTGTCCTCAAGCAAGACTCACATACGAACAAAAACTAAACAAAAATCACATAATAACACACAAACACATAATAAGGTAAAACTTGGCATGACTAGATCAAAACTTAACTTCCCTCAAAAACATCAACTTATATCAAAATCCCATCATAAACCTAGTTAGTTCATCAATTCAAAGCACTAAACACTACAAACTAGTAGATACCTTGACACTCTATTGTTTAAAACAATTGTTGACTCTATATAAAAGACACTAGAAGGTTAAACTCTCGAGGATAGTAAAGTGTTTCACCCATGTAGTGTGTATGGTCAACTTCCTATCACTCGCATACTGGTCAATATCTCAAAGCATCCTACGTCCTACTCAGCATTATCAAAAAATCACAATGGTTGTCAATGATCGGGGGGCTTTTTCATCGAGTTGTAATGGGGCTGAAGGTCAGGGTGAGGTAAAAATGTATGGATAATGGCTAAACCACCCAATCTGAGGACTGGATACAAGAACTATGAAATCACTCGACTATGCTAAAACATCCTCACCAAGTATAAATAAAAGTAAAACTCCCTAATAACCCAATGTGCCAAGACCAAGAAATCCAAGTTTTGCCTAGAAACCTATGCTTATTCAATTTCACATTCTTTTTCTTTTCTTTTTCTTTTCTTTTCACTTTTTTTTCTTGACTTTCTCTTTTCTTCCTTTTTTTCTTTTTTTTTAAATTCAACACACTATACAAACTGCACATATCTGGGCAAACTTGGCTTCTCGACTGGTCATATACCATAAAAACAATCCCAACCATATACCCTAAATTAGTTTCAGACACCAGCTACTCTTAATACAATACATCACCAATATGCGCAACCTATGTGTCCTCGAATCGGATGATCAAAGGTAGGGATGATAATAGATAAAGGGCTCAAAATTGGCTTGTAATTGGCTTCCTCATCTTAGATCAAGAAAAGGCTTGGCTCAAATTGTTTGACGCAAATGATAATGAAGGATTTTAGCTCTAAGGCTCTAGGCTCAAATATCAAAGAATGCCCCGTCATTTCACTAACTTCCATGCAACCTATACTACGATAAGTACTAGTAGGATGCCTCGATTAACTAACACTAGTATGCACCTCATGAAAAATAGAGACTGGTGTCTCTTTCGTCGGCTCAAATCCTCACAAAGTTCACTCATAAACCCTCTAGTATAATCTACATAATGAAACTACTCGTTTAAACAACCAAGTATGAGGTTTCTACCCATTCCTAGGCTTTGTGTTCGAATTAATTTCCTAACTAAGAGTTTGATAAAATTCTAACACAAGTTGAAAATTTTTGAGGGGGTCAAATTTTTGAAAAATTCATGCCATGTCTAAACCTACACAACCTAAACATATTCTAGACACTCGAAACAACCTAAGAAAGGAAGATTCTGAGAAGGAACCCTCCCCCATACTTGAGCGACACATTGTCCTCAAGAGCTCAAAATGGAAGCACTTCCGTATCAAATCACCAAGGATATGAAGAAACTCATCAATACATGCATACACACATACTAAACAAAACAAAGACAAATAAACAAACACACTCAACAAACATAAACGATTAAGCTAACACAAAAAGAAACAAATAAATAGAGAAAAATAAAATAAAATAACTAAAAGAAATAACAAAAGGTAGGGAAGTATGAGCTCCCTGTCAATCCTGTGCTGGATCCTAAGGTGGTGGTGGTGGTAGAGACTGTGGTGGAAAGAAAAATCCACCTCTAAAGTTCTCGGCCCATTGCCACATCCACTACGCATGTGCCCTCTGCTCTGCCCTTAAGACTTGCTGCTCCTCTTGCTCGGCCCGCTGCTCCACCATCTCTCTCTTGTGCTCCTCGTAATATCATTCCCAGTTTATCTGGTTTATCACTGCATGATCCTGCACTTGCACCTGCAAGGTAGTAAACTGGTCACGTAAGTAGGAGAGCTCACCGATGTAGTCTTGACCTTGATGGCTTGGCCCTGGCTCACTGGGGCCTGGCTGGCTGGGATCTTGCTGGCTGGGCACCTACTTAGCACCTTCTTCCTGGGCCGGTGGAAGCTTCGGCCTAAGTCTTTCTTGAACTGCTGACCAGTCCTCTCATGCCTTGTACTAATACACGTCTTCACCAGTGCTTCTTGACTTTGTCTTTGTAATGAGTTTGCTGTTCTGAAGCCTGGTGATGTTGATCACCAATGGATGTACTATTGTTCCTCTGAACTCTGCAAACTTATTAGGAAATACATGACGAGCAATGCATGCAACTATATGAGCAAGGTAAAGACGTGTGGGTCTCTGAGTGATCGTCCGTCTAAACATATCTAAGATCATCATCCATGTGCTAAACTGCTCATTATGGAGCAAGCAATAAATATCCTAAAGCTACAGACAAAAAACCTTTGATTCTTCCCATTGCCCACTAATCGTAAGACTCATGAATTGATGTACTAGACCTAGGCAGGGTCCTTAATTAGGGTATTGGGTGCCCTCCCAGACTTATATTGCTCAAAATCAGTAAGCTCATACCACGCTCGATGAGCACGCGAAAGGGGCGAAAATTCTAATGCTATACCCCCAGGTTGAAACTCAAATAGCTCAACAAATTCGTCCTCCTACATAGAAAGTGCTTTGCCAAATAGCCTAGCGGAGAAGGACCCATTATCCTTAGCTATCTTCAAAGTCGTAAAGAACTCACAGCTCAATTCTACTATTTCTAGAACTTCCCTTTCAGCAAAGTATTTCCATCAAAAATTTCTGAACATCCTCTTCAACTCCCTCTCTAAACCCAATTTCTTCATATCCTCCATATCAAACCTAAAGTAACTGACAGTTTCTATCTTAGATAAATGGGTGTACCTCCTCCCTTCCCAATCATGAAAGATCGAGAAAGGAGCATTGTAGTAGTCGGCGATGTCCAAAAGTTGAGGAGTCTCGACTAGTGGTAAGGAAGTCCATGGCCTCTTGCCATTTCTGCTCGCACGGCTTATTCCTGCTCCTCCCGCATGGAAAATGCTTGGAAAGTGTTGGGTTTTATTGGGGGAAGGTAGTAACATATTGGGCTTGTGTGGGTTTTTGGTTTTTTGGGTGTTTTGAAATTTGGGAGGAAGAAAAAGTGAGGGAATTTGGTTTGGCCGAGAGGTTTATAGCCTCTCTGCCATGTATTGGCGCATGCCAATAAAGCCTATGGCGTGCGCCATCTGTGCCTTTGTGCACCTATTGCATGCGCTACTCATGCATGGCATCCGCCATGCAGTGTATAACTCGGTTATTCTCCTTTCTTTTGTCGTATATACATACAACATAGATATTAAACACACAATCAATAAATAAAAACAATTTATGCTATTTTTTGTGTTTTTCTATATATATTTTTTTAATTTTTTTGGCTTTTATTTATGTTGCATTCCTGGAAAGCTTGAAAACCAGATGCCCCATTCTGATGGGTCATATCTTTTGATGGACTGTAAGTTATCGCAACCTTTTTGGCACTAAGCCTAGTAGGGTTACGACGTACTAGCACAGTCACTCGATTGGTGTATAGTGCTATGTCTAATGCAATCACCATCAAAGATGCAACATTGATATCCGTAACTCACACAGCTCTTTAATCGCGTACCAAGATGAATTGCCTGGTCTCGCAACCCTTTTGGCCCTAAGCTTAATGGGGTCTTGACATAATAACACAGTTTGCTCGGTTTGCAAAATCGTGCTATGTTTGTTGCAATCGCCGTTGTATTCCAATTTACCACACTTGTGGCAGAAACCAAACTTCGCCATTCTGTTCTTGTAAGCACTCTTCGATGTCCCTCTGGAATGTCTTGCTAAGTTCTCTTCACGTCTCTTAATTTTCAGTGTCTCTTTTGCTTTTTTTAGAATGATTAGGCACACATCTATCAGGATTTTCCTAAAAACTAAGACTTAACTAAACACTTATACTTGGCACAAAATATCATGTTCTTTATTCTCTGTAGGTAAAAGAGGACAACTATATTTACAGATCCAACTCTGACCTTCGCAACATGCACAACTCACAATTGGAGTACCATGATGAACTACCCTTCCTTGTGACTCTTTTGGCTCTACGCCTATTCGAGTCACCCTATAGTACCTCGGTACTCATAACTTGTGAAGAGTGTCTCTTATGATTAAGGTCACGGCGCTCAATTCTCAATGTTTCTTTCGCCGTTTGAAGAATGATTAGGCAAATGTCTTTCGGAAGCTCTTTCTTGACTAAGAAATACACTAAACTTATGTACTTTGAGCAAAAAATCCTTCCTCTCTATTCTTTGCACGTAAAAGATGACATAAACCCTATTAGTAAAATAATAAAAAAATACTAATAAAAATAAAAATAAACCTAAACATGCTAATTTAAAGTCGCCAGCTTGACTATTTTCATGTTCATGCATTGGACAACATATTAACCAATTGCACTTCCACAATTTGGTTAATGATGCCTTCACCAAGGTATATTTCGCACCTTTGACCGTTAACCTTGAAAACTATCCCTTTGTTATCTTGCAGATCTAGTGTCCCAAAAGGGAATACCTTGACGATTCGGTATGGTCTGCTCTACTTGGATTTGAGCTTCATAGGGAAAAGTCTCAATCGCGAGTTATAGAGAAGAACATGTTGTCCCTCATTGAAGTCTTTCTTTATAATGTGGGCATCATGTCTCCTCTTGGTTCTTTCCTTATAGAGTCTTGAGTTCTCGAATGCCAAATCATGCTTTTCTTCCAACTCTGCAAGTTGGAGAATTCTGCGCTCACCAGCCTTTTTTTAATCGTAGTTAAGAGTCTTAATGGCCCAAAATGCATGATGCTCAAGTTCCACAGGAAGATGGCATGCCTTGCCATAAACAAACCTATAGGGCGACATTCCTATTGGATTTTTGAATGCCGTTCGATATGCCTATAAGGCATCATCGAGTTTGTTCGACCAATCTTTCCTAGCCAATCTGACCGTCTTTTCCAGAATCCTTTTTACCTCTTAATTTGAAAGCTCAACTTGTCTGCTTGTTTGGGGGTGATAGGTGTTGTCACCTTGTGCGTTACCCCATATCTCTTTAGTAGGACCTCAAATGGCTTGTTGCAAAAATGTGATCCACCATCATTGATTATCGCTCATGGCACTCCAAATCTTGAGAAGAGTTTCTTAAGAAATTGGATAATAACTCTAGCATCATTTGTAGGTGACGCCAAAACTTCCACCCACTTTGAAACGTAGTCAACTCCAACCAAGATATACTTGTTGCCATACGATGTGGGAAAAGGTCCCATAAAATCCAATCCCCATACGTCAAAGAGCTCAACCTCTAAAATTCCAAATAAGGCATCTCATTTTTTTTTGAGATATTGCCCGTTCTCTAGCAGCGATCACACTATTCAATATAGGTGCGTGCATCTCTAAATATGTAAGGCCAATAGAATCCGCAGTCAAATACTCTTGCTGCAGTCCTTGTTACTCTATAATGACCTGCATAAGGAGTGTTGTGACATTGCTCTAAAATATTAGCTATTTCCCAATCGGCAATGCACCGTCAAAGCATCTCATCATTAAATCTCTTAAAGAGGTATGGACCATCCCAAACAAACATTTGAGCATCCCTTATAAATTTCTTCCTTTGAGGATAACTTAGTCCTATAGGAACAATTTCTCCAACTAAAAAGTTAGCATAGTCTGCGTACCATGGGGCTTCTACTCTACTTAAGGTCATCAGAGTTTCATCCAGAAACTCTTCCTTTATCTTTCCATCTTTTTCCATATCGTCGCTTTTCTCTAGTCTAGAGAGATGATCTGCAACAACATTTTTAGCTCCTTTCTTGTCTTTGATTAACAAGTCAAATTCTTGAAGTAACAAAATCTAGCGCATGAAGCGACGTTTGGCATCTTGCTTTGAGAATAAATACTTCAAAGCTGCATGGTCCGTATAGACTATCACTTTTGAACCAAGCAAGTATGCTCTGAATTTGTCACAAGCATAGACGACTGCAAGTATCTCTTTCTCTGTGGTTGTATAATTGAGTTGGGCTCCTGCCAATACTCTACTAGAATAGTAGATGACATGTAGCTTTTCTTCTTTCTTCTGTCCAAGCATACAACCCAAAGCTAGGTCACTTGCATCGCACATCAATTCAAATGGAAGTTTCCAATCCGGTGATGAAATAATCAGAGCTATTACCAGAGCATTCTTTAGAGCATCAAATGTCTTTTAGCATTGCTCGTCAAAGTTGAAGGACACGTCCTTCACTAACAAATTTGTTAGAGGCTTCGCGATTAGAGAGAAGTTCTTGATGAATCTTCTATAAAAACCTGCATGACCCAGAAAGGCTCTAATTCCTTTAACTGTAGTTGGTGCAATCATTTTCTCTATAACCTCTATCTTTGCTCTGTCCACTTCCATTCTAACTTTAGAAATCTTGTGCCCCAAAACTATTCCTTCGTCTACCATAAAATGGCACTTTTCCCAATTGAGCATAAGATTCTTTTCCTCACATCTTTCCAATACCTTGTCAAGATTTTCCAGACAATGATCAAATGAGTTTCCAAATACAAAGAAGTCATCCATGAAGATTTTCATGATCTTCTCATTCATCTCCCAAAATATAGACTCCATGCAACCCACTCACTATCCGAAATAAGATAAATAATTCTGGCTTCTAGAAGCTTGATCACCTCCTTCTTCATAACCTCCTTCATGTTAGGATTAAGTCTCCTTTGGTCTACTCTTGGCCTTGCTCCATCTGAATATGATACATGGTGCAATAAATATTGGGTTAAAAATACGTGCAAGAGAACACGATCGCACAAGTAATATAAAGATAAGTAAGATCGTCTCTACAGGGACAGATGGATCAATTCTCTAAGTGCTGGATTATGATTTGTCAATCTTAAGCTAAGCAATTCAATTCGAATGATTAGGTTATAACTAACTATTATAAATCATGGAACAAACCTAGGATTGTCAATCCTAAACTTGTGCCACAATTAATTGACTTAATAAAACAGTAAAGATGAGAACGTAATCCGTGCCACGAATCAAGGTTGTCAGTCTTAATATGCGTACACTCAATATGAACCAACCAAGCAATCAATAGTCAAGTAGATGAATGAAAAGACAACACCTGACCATGATGTATGAAAATACTTTGTCGATTGATCAATCCAAATTGTCGATTACAATTCTCCAATTCGAAAGTAAAGTAGAACAGACACTAGGGTTGCCTCTTGTGTGAAAACGTTTAAGAGTCCCCCAAAAGTAGGTCTTGTAGACATTATATAGTCCAACATAAAAGATAATCTAAAAGAGAAGTCCTAATTCGACTAAACAGGTTTTTTGAAATTTTCTCGGCCAGTCCAGCGAGTCGCTGGAATTCTTAGCGGGGTGCTGGAATTCAATCTGGCCAAATCCAGTGGTTCGCTAGGATTTTCAGTAGGGTACTGGATTTTAGCAGCTCTCTTCAACGCGCCTTCGACACTTCATTTCTTCGATCTGCAAACACGCCACTTCTCGCCCCTTTCGCAATCCTCACCGAACACCTACAAAATAAACAAATTTCGACAGATCTCCCGCTCCTCAATAAAAACATAAAATGCATAAAACATACTATGACATATGACAAAATGAGATCAAAGCATGGACAAACTATGCACAAAACGTAGGTAGATGTGTGTTTGTTTACACGCACATCACAACTTCATACTTAAGTTCTTGCTTGTCCCCAAGCAAGTTACATCAGAAATATCGTCTTCACGACGCCTCCTTACTTGGAACAAATCACGGTAAGCCTCATCCTATTGCTAATCATTCATCTCACTCAAGTGCCAAGAACAATAATCATATAAACACAACACCCTTAGCTGTTTAGCCTGACTTTCACACTATGCAGACCATACACAAAAGCTGATCACTCAGTGGGTAGGATCAATTTTTTTTGCTTACTTATATTGAGTAGTCAACTACCTATCACTCGCAAGTAGGCTCGGGGTCTAAGAATATTATACTTTGCACTCGATACTCTCTCAAGTAATGTGGACTTCATAATCAAAAGGGATTTTGCATCGAGGTTGTAATGTGGATTAAGGTAGGGGTGGATAAATGATTGGGCAATGGCTAGACCACCCAATCCGAGGGTTATAAAGAAAATCTAACTCTTGGCTATACTAACAACTCACCCTATAGTGACTAAACACTCAACCCAGCATTCCCACTTCCTAGAAGCAATTCACTTGGGACAAGTCACTCACTTTGTTGTGCCTTTATTTGTAGTGATGCACGTGCTTTTCTTTTCACTTTTCACATTTTCACAAGGAACCTTTTCCATTCTTCTTCATTGTTCATGTTTCTTCTCGGGATAATTGGTCTATTTTTTTTTCTTGTGAACTTTTCTTTTCTTTCCCTACTTCATGCACATTTGACAGCAATTTATCCCAATTTTTTTAACTGTTAGCCTCAATTCTACCCTTTTCAAACCCAATTGATAATCAATACCCCCCAGCTATACTACTTGATGCACCATTACAAAATTATCCCACAATCGATGTCCTATTCCCTCGAATTGGATAGTTAAGGGTAGGTGGGGGTCGAATATTGGCTCGTAGGGTTGTGAGCACATAATAATTCAACGAATAAGCTTAGGCTCAATGGGGTTAAGCAATGGAAAAGATTGGGTTCTCTAAGGCTCTAGGATAAACATCAAAATGGCCCTCAATATACAACTCACACCATACTACAAAATCATGCCAAGTGCCAATATACTACTCTTATTGCCTGAAACATGCAAGCACCTCATGAATAAAATAGAGACGGGAGTCTCATCTTTCAGCACAAATCCTCATAAGGTCACTCATCAAGCTCTCAAGCATGGTCTACCTAGTGCGATTATCAACCTAAATAACCAAGGATGTAGTACCTACACAACTCTATTCCAGACAACTCAAATTTGATTCCTAACTATGCAACAAAATTCAGCTGCTATTCTAAGTTCAAAAAGTTTGGAGGGAGGTTCATCAGTTGCAAACGACCCAGTCACAACAATCAAAAACACATGCCACACACAGAATAGACTCGATCACATGCGTATTTTAACAGAAGAAAATAATAGAAAACACTCCTACACATCACAAAGCACATACCGTGCAACTCCACACTTAGAGAACACATTGTCCTCAATGTGATATGGCACACTATGCAAACAACGAAAAACAAAGCACGAAAACAAATGCATGACAAAAGTAAAGAAAAGGAGTGAAAACACCTATTTAGGGTTGAGGAGGCGACTGAGGTGGATACTGACTCCAAAGCCACTCCTGCTGTGCGTGGTTGTATTCTTGGTCGGCTTGGTATTGACTCCAAAAGGCTGCATCAACAGCGTCGCGGGCTACTTCCTGATCTCGAAGGGCATCTTGGTCAGCATGGTATAGCTCCCAACGCTCGGTCTAGTCATAGGCCTGTGTTTCTACCTAAACTTGCAAGTTATCAACGCAGTCAACCAAGGACTCCACTTGATCTTCCAAGTGATCGATACGCTCAGATAGGTCATTTAGGTCTTCCTGGTGCTCTGGCACCAAGGCTGGTCCACCCTTTCGGAGTTGTTCTTGGACTACCCCGTGATCTTCCCACCTGTTCACGGTGTAAGATGTGACGCCACGCTTCTCTAATTTGGAGATCAAATGCCAGGCTACCAGACGATTGCAATCAATCACGCCAGTAGAGATTGTTGTGCCCTCAGCTTCATGACCTGGATCAAATTGGGCAACCAAAGCATAGACAAGAGAACCTAGACCAAGATGTTGGGGCTTCTTTAATTAAAGCATTCGAGATATGACATCGTAGATTAATGCAAATGTATTGTACAGTTTCCTAGTCTGAATGCAGTGTAATGCGTTCAGCTGATGTCTTGTGACTCAACCGTCCTAATGTTGATTGTTAAAACTATGGCTTATGAAGTAGTGTAAAATGCTAATATGCAGGTCCTTGAGAAAGATGGCTGGGGATTGGGAGTTGAAACAGGGGAAGCCGAAGAGGCTTTGCCAGGCACTATAGATGTCATCATCAGGACAAAAACCTAATTGTGTGTCCGCACCACCCCAGTCCTCTACAAGTCCTATTAATTGTGTGAATTGTGCATGGACGACAGTGATAGGTTTACCGTAGATGCATGCTGTGAAATGGGAGTAGTCGAGTTCGACAATGTTCGTGCAATAAAATTCTATCACTACCTGGGGGTCAATGTTGACAATCAAATTAGCGAGCCATGTCCAACTGACAAAATCGAGTGCGGCGCGCAAGTTGTGCTCAATGCCGAAAAAGCGCATGCAATCCCAATCAATTTTCTAATGACCAAAGATAGAGCAGGATCAGAATTTGGTGTACCTGTCGCCCTCCCATTCATGAAAGATTCGAAAGGGAGCGCCATACCATTGTGCCATATCCCCCGGTTGTTGAGGTAGAGCATGGGAGCTTGATGCACCCAGATGCTGGGAGGAGGTCTGGCTTCGTTTGGGAGCCATAGCGGTGATCGGTAGCAAAGAGTCAATGGTGGCGACAGAGGTCAATGGCAGGGTCAATGACAGTCAACGGCCAGAATGCTTGGGGTGGGCTTATCAGGACAGTCTTAGCAAGTACGGCAAAGCCCAGTCAACGATTGGTATAGATGTAGAGTGGTTAGCCCGGGACCTACAAAAGAAGAAAAAACAAGGAAATTTAGGGGAGAACTTAGGGTTTTGGGAGGTTTGTTGTTCTTGGTGATTGGTGGTGACGGACTGGTGTCGTGGTGGACAGAATCGGCAGCGTGACAGTCGAAGTCAGATTGTGGTAATCAGTGCTTGGTGGTGTCAGATTGGGGCAGAGGAAGGAGATTTGTGTTTGGAGGAAGAGGTTTTTTAGGAGAGGGAGTGTTGAATGGTCGAGGTTTTGTGCGGAGGGAGTTTTAAGTCAATGCCCAGCGGGGCGCTGGATTTCCTGCTGCCCAAATCTAGTGGGACACTGGATTAACCAGCGCGGCGCTGGGTTTTGCTGGGTAACTTTTTTTCTTCGCAAATATGGCCTCGTGCTTTCTGTTAACCTGTTAGTCCTGCAAAAACTAAGTAAAAACGATACAAACATAATTTTTTTTAGATGACATTATGTACATTCCCCTATAAACCCACAAACTCAGGGAAACTCGGACAAGTGATGCAAAATAAAAGATAAGTTATAGTAACATAAGATATAGTTCTAAGTTAATGTCATTAGCTTGACGGGGATCTCAACTAACTACCGAAGTCCTGGGTTATCAAGATCTGCCCATGAGCCTTGTGGGTCAAGGTAGTGAGCTAAGTAGATTGGAAAGCGCTCGTTGTTTACTTTGGAGCCTATCTTGGTGGCATTATTATGCATTCGGACTCTTGGTAGATTGTCATCCTGTGCTTGAGGAAAAAATGGAAACCTAAAATTAGATAATTCATTATCTTTACGAAAGGAAGAATACCTTAAGTGACCAGGTGGTGTTTTGCGCTCTAAGTTTGGTGGCGGGATGGTGCATGGTTCTAACATGGGCCATGATGTATCATCAAGGTTAGGTAATTTAGCTGTGTGCACCCATGCCACTTGCTCTTTAATTTCTGGGCCATCCACTTCTGTTGCACTCTTCTACATGACCTCTAGCTGGCTCTTGAGATGAGCTTCCATACTGTGATTAGCCATCAACTTATCGACAGTGTTGATCTGGTAGTAAGCATTTTTTGTGGTCGGGTACATGGATTTCTTGAATACATTGAAAACTACCTCTTCTCTATAGACTTTGAACTGCAGCTCCCCTTTCTCAACATCAATGCTTGTTTTTACAGTGGCTAAAAATGGACGCCCAAGAAGGGGAGAGACATCTTGATCTTCTAGCATCTCTATGACAATAAAGTCTACTGGAAAGATTAAGACATCAACCTTCACAAGTATGTTCTTAATTATCCATTTTGGTCTAACGACGGATCGATCTACAAGCTGAAGCACCACTGAAGTTTCCTTCATGTCTCTTAAACCAAGCTTCTTAAATATCGAGAAAGGCATTAAATTGATGCTAGAGCCAAGATCAATTAGTGCCTTCTTGAATGTCTTATCTCCAATAGAGCAAGGAATGGCAAAGCTACCTGGATCGTTCATTTTGTGAGGTAAATTTTGGCTCAGAAGTGCACTATAATCCCTGGTCAGTGGGATAACCTCGAGATCATCAATGTTCTTCTTCTTTGTAAGGAACTTCTTGATCCACTTTCTATACGTAGGCATCTCCTCAAATGCATCAAGAAGTGGAATGTTGATGTGCAGATTCTTGAATAATTCCAGGAACTTCTGATAGCTGGGATGAGATGCCTGCTTGTTTACTCTTTGAAGGAACGGTGGTGGAGGGTATCTTCTTTCCTGTGCTAGTTTGACAGTTTTTGTGATAGGCTTGTCTTTCTCTGCTGTTATAGGATTCACCTGAAGTTCTTCTTCTTCTTCACTTACTGGTTTTCCTGGTGATTTTGATGTTGAGCTAGCAGCGTTCTTTCCCAATTCCAACCCGCTTCTAGTTATAATCGCCTTACAGTGTTCTTATTGGGTAGGAGGGGTTTCCGTGTTGCTTGGGAGTGTGCCCGTTGCCTTGCATTCAACTGAAGTGCGAGCTAGCCTATCTGAATTTCTTGATTTCTGATCGTGGCTTCATGACTGAGAACTTGCTTTCTCAACTCATCTTCATTCCTTCGATCTTGTTGAGGTGGTGCCTATTTCTGCCACTTCTGCTAGTATATCTGAGGTTGCTAAGGCAGAGGACCTTGAGCATTGTTAGTAGCCACAGGGAGGTTGGGTTGCTGAGGTACCTGCTGACCTGTATTATTTCTCCATAAAAAATTTGGATGGTTTCTCTAACCCGAGTTATACGTGGCAGAATACGGATCATTATTCTTGTTAGTATTACCAACTTAGTTCATAGATTCAGCTAACAAAGAACAATTATCAGTAACATGAGGTCTAGTACAGATCTTGCAAACCTGAGCAGGTATGGTAGGTGGTACATATGAGGCTTGGACTATCTGCGTGAGAGTTGCCACCTGTGCCTTGAGCGCAGTGATCTCACTATTGTCCTGTATGCTAACTACCTTTTTTCTTTCCACCCTATCTCCCCATTCATGATTGTTGGTGGCCATGGCTTCAATAATGCGGAAACCTTCAGTTTCTTCCTTCTCCATCAAATCACCTCCAGCTGCTGCATCCAAACTGGTTCAAACTTGTGATTCACACCCATTATAAAATGTCTGGATAAGCATCCATTCCAGAATTTGGTAGTGTAGACAGTCACAAAGTAGCTTCTTGTAACATCGCCATGCTTCATGAAGTGACTCGCCACCCTATTGTTTGAACTGTGAGATTTTGTTGCATAGTTGGGTGATCTTACCTGGCGGATAGTACTTCTCTAGGAATTTATCTGCAAGCTCATCCCATGTGTAGAAGGTGCCTACAAAGAATGCATCAAGCCACTCTCTAGCATCATCCTTCACACTATTTTTAAATAATCGCAACTTGAGGGCATCTGCTGAAACTCCATTATACTTGACTGTCTCGCAATGGTCTTCGAAAGTCTGGATGTGCTTCGCAAGATTTTCTGAAGGGTTGCCTCCAAACTGATCCTCACAAACCTGATTGATAAGGCAAGACTTGATCTCGAAATTTTTGGCCTCCACAGCTGGATATTCAATACTGGGTTGGAGGTCAACCAGCTTAGGGTGCGTTTGCCTTCTCCTGTTGTTGTTCACAAGAACATTGTTTACCTGGTTCTGATTTGCCATCTCTTCCTTGCGTTGTTCTCGTCTTCTAGAGCGACAGGTTTGTTCGATTTCAGGATCGTACTCAAGAAGATGTTGATTGTTAGAACGGGTGTGTGGCATACACCTCCTGCACTCTCACTAACTGCAATACTCAACAAAGAGGATCAAGTGTAGTGATGAATAATAAGGGTGTAAGGAACTTATCCTCAAAATCGAGAAAACTGTATCCAATATTAAAGACAGATTGATTAAATCTGTCCCCAACAACGGCACCAAAAACTTGGTGCGATAAATATCGGGTTAAAATATGTGCAAGAGAACATGATCGCACAACTAATATAAAGATAAGTAAGATCGTCTCCACAGGGACAGATGGATTAATTCTCTAAGTACTAGATTATGATTTGTCAATCTTAAGCTAAGCAATTCAATTCGAATGATTGGGTTGTAACTAACTACTATAAATCACAGAACAAACCTAGGGTTGTTAATCCTAAACTTGCGCCACAATCAATTAACTTAATAAAATAGTAAAGATGAGAATGTAATCCGTGCCACGAATCAAGGTTGTCAGTTGTTGTTCTCAATTCTCGGCTTGATAGGCTAGGCTGTGCTGTGTTTCACATTAAAAATGTATAAGTGTGATTCAGATAATCCTACGTTCTCGATCCAAAGCTAGTTGAAGATTGGTGCGATATTTATGCCCCCTAGCCAACTATGACGCACGCCAATCGTGCTTATGGCGCGAGCCAATGGTGTCTAAAAGAGCTAGCCTTGCACGCTTGTCTCGCGGCCCAAGTCAGGGCACCTATGGCGTGCACTAATGACTATTGCGCACGCTAATGTTCTTCATGCAAGAACAATGGCGCGCTAATGCCTTATGGCGTGTGCCAACTTTATACAGCCTAAGCATAGAGTAAGTCCGGTTTTGTCGATCCTCAGGGAATTGAGTTCTAATGCTTCGTACTTAGTTTCCAAACTTGTTTAGGAGTAAATTATAATGATTGGTTGATTGATAACTCTAACAAACTTCTACATTAACGATCTAAAGATTTAGCAAGTTTAAAGTCTTATGAACTTCAATACACAAAGTTTACAATCTGATTTAGCAAATTTAACTTAGAGTGAGTTTAGTACCATTGAAACTCATGTCATTAACTAACTTTGGGGTATATTATGTTCGTATTATGATCCGAGTGTTTCAAGAGCAACAAATCTACACTTTCGCGCTAGATTTGCCTAAATTGCTCTTAGCAAAACTTGAACCAACTAGATGTTCTTTCGACCCCACTAGCTGATTCAAATCAAGCTAAGAAACAACTATACTTATCACTCAGTGGACAACTAACTACTTAAGTAGTTTTCTCATTAATTAAGCACTTAGTCATCTAGTTAATTTTTACACTAATTCCATCACCTTTTGGTCTCAAGTTTTAGCTAAGTTCATAGTTATGGTTATTCACAAAGGTTTTATCACATCCAACTAGTCTAAAAAGTTGTCAAAGGCAAGAACTAATAATGATCATAATCTTAGTGAATCCATAATTAAGCTTTAAGTCCATTAACTAGAACATATTTCATGCATGTTTAACCCCTCAAATTAGTTGATTACATGTTAGTTTCCAAGTCCTAAACTCACAGAATGTACTTCTCACACATGCTTATATAAAAACACAATTTAAACATCAAAACACTTAACATAAATACTAAAAGTGAAGAGAAGTGTGCTTATCAAAGGTGATGAAGCTTCCTTTCTTCACTAAAAATCCAAGGCAGAGAGTTGAGTACAAATTTGTGGCTTCCTCTCACTAGAATCCTCTGAACTCCCTCTCCCTCTCAAAATGTCATAATTAGTCATTATTAGTTAAAATCCAAAGTTAAACTAATTAAAACATAAACTAATCTAATATCCTAACAACTATCCTCACTTGTCTCCACAAAGTGTCTGTCACCCCCTCCTGCTGTGCAGAAAACTCGAGTGCCTTGGTCCCTCCAATGTTTGCCAATGAGAAGAGCAAGTGGCTGGCCAAATTGTGTCACTGTCTACCTCTGGCGCACATCAATGATGTCTATGATGTGCGCCAATCATGCCAAAGTCCAACGTTAGAGTGACCTCTCCATCCAGGTGTATTTGGCCCGCGCCACGCGTGCCTATGGCGCGCGCCAGAGGTGCACAGGTGCGGAATCTTGCACTCTCGAGCTCCAAATCATCCATGCCCTAGTGCCATCGATCAAGCATCCTCCTCGAGTCATCAAGTAGGCTCCTAAAACCACAAAAACACAATGAGAAAAGACAAACATAACTAACAATCACAATAAATGAAAACTAACACAAAATGACTAATAATCTCTAGAAATAAACTAAAACTGCAAAAAGAACCTTAGAAATAAACACAAAATATGAGTGTTTAAGGCACTCATCACACTTCCACACTTGAATCATTGCTTGTCCCCAAGCAAGACTCAAATATGGAAAATAACTAAACAAAAATCACAAAAGAACATAAAGACAAACAAAAAGGTGAAGACATAGCATGACCTAGTCAAAACTTGACCTCCCTCAAAATCATCAACTTATATAAAAATCCCATCATAAACCTAGTTAGTTCATTAATTCAAAGTACAAAACACTACGAACTAGTAGTCACCTCGACACTTAATTGTTTAAACCAGTGTTGACTCTATGTAAAAGACACCAGAAGGTTAAACTCTCAAGGATAGTAAAGTGTATCACTCATATAATGCGTATGGTCAACTTTACTATCACTCGCATATTGGTCAATATCTCAAAGCATCCTACGTCCTACTCAGCGCTACCTAAAAGTCGCAATGGTTATCAATGATCTGGGGACTTTTTCACCGAGTTGTAATGGGACTGAAGGTCAAGGTGAGGTAAAAATATATGGAAAGTGGCTAAACCACCCAATCCGGGGACTCACTACATAAACTAAGCAGTCTCTCGTCTAATCTAAAACATTCTCACCAAGTATAATAAACGTACACTCCCCCATATCCCAATATACAAAGATCAAGAAGCTCAAGTTTTGCCTAGAACTATACTTATTCAACTTCACATTCTTTTTCTTTTCTTTTCTTTTTCTAATTTCACTTTTTTCTTTCTTTCTTTTTCTTTTTCTCATTTCACTTCTTTTTTCTTTCTTTTTCTTTTTCTTTTCTTTTTCAACATACTATAACTCATGCACGTGTCTAGGCAAAACTCGACTTCTCAACATGGTCACAAACTACATAAAAAAAATAAAATCCCAACATATACCCTAAATCGGTTTCAGATACCGACTAATCATAATACAAACATTCCCAATAAGCGCAACCTAAAAGTCCTCGAATTGGATGATCAAAGGTAGGGAAGATGGTGGATAATAGGCTCAAAGTTAGCTAGTAATCGGCTTCCTAATCTAAGATCAAGAAAAGGTTAGGCTAAAGGGGTTTAATGCAATTGGTAACAAGGAATTTTGGCTCTAAGGCTCTAGGCTCAAATATCAAAGAATGCCCCGTCTACTCATAACTTCCATGCAGCCTAGACCACGATAAGTACTAGTAGGATGCCTCGATTAATTAACACAAGTATACACCTCATGAAAAATAGAGACTGATGTCTCTTCCGTCGGCTCAAGTCCTCATAAGGTACACTCATAAACCCTCTAGTCTAGTCTATATAGTGAAACTACTTGCCTAAACAACTGAGTATTTGGTTCCTACTAATTCCTAGGCGTTGTGCTCGAATTAAATTCCTAACTAAGAGTTTGATAAAATTCTAACACAAGTTGAAAATTTTTGAGGGGGTCAAATTTTTGAAAATTTCATGCCAAGTCTAAACCTAAACAACCTAAACACTCTAAACAACCTAACAAGGGAAGATTCCTAGAAGGAACCCTACCCCACACAAATTTGAGTGACACATTGTCCTCAAGGTGTCTAAAATATGCATACAAAGATATAAATAACATACACAATTAAAAATACAAACATGCAAGAAAGTAAAAACAAGGAAAAGCAAACAAACACACATAATAAGCAAAACTAACTACATAATAGCAAATAAATGATATAACTAAAAACAAAATAAATAAAAAGTAAGGAAGTAGGAGCTCCCTATCAATCCTCTGCTGATGGCTGTGGTGAGCCCTGTGGTGGAAAGATGAATCCACCGTCGAAGTTCTTGGCCCATTGTCACATCCATGCTGCATAGGCCCTCTGCTCTGCCCTGAAGGCGCGCTGCTCCTCTCGCTCTGCCCTCTGTTCTGCCATCTCTCTATCATATGCGTCGTAATAGGGTTCCCAATTCGTCTGGTTTGTCACTGTATAATCCTGCACTTGCACTCACTGGGGCCTGGCTGACTGGGGTTGTGCTGGCTGGGGTCCTCCTCAGCACCCTCGTCCTGGACTGGTACTAGAGGCCTTTGCCTAAGCCTCTCTTGAACTGCTGCTCGATCCTCCCATGCCTTGTACCTGTACACCTCCTCGCCGGTGCTTCTTGATTTTGTCGTAGTGATGAGCTTGCTATGCTGAAGCCTGGTGATGTTGATCACCAATGGCATTATTGTTGTTCCTCTGAACTCTGCAAACTCATCAGGAAACACATGGCGAGCAATGCATACAATTATATGAGCAAGGTAAAGATGTGTGGGTCTCTGGTTTATCATCCGTCTAAACACATCTAAGATTATTGTCCATGTGCTAAACTACTCACTATGGAGCAAGCAATAAATAGCATACAGCTGCGGATGAAAAACCTTCGACTCTTCCCATTGACCACTAATCGTCAGACTCATAAATCGATGTACCAGTGCAATGTAGGGGTCCTTGATCAGGGCATTGTGTGCATTTCCAAACTCATAATGCTCAAAATCAATGAGCTCATGCCACGCTCTATGAGCACGTGAAGGGGGCGAAAAATCTAATGCCAATCCCCCAGGTTGAAATTCAAATAGCTCCACAAATTCATCCTCCTCCATCGTGAATTCTTTGCTAAACAATCTAGCAGAGAAGGACCCATTTCCATTTGCTATCACCAAAGTACTAAAGAATTCAACACTTAGTTCCTCCACCCGTAGAATTTCCTTCTCCAAAAAATACTTCCATCCAAATTTTCTCAACATTCTCTTCAGATCGCTCTTCAACCCTAATTTCTCCATATCCTCCATATCAAACCTAAAATAGCTAATAGTTTTTATCTTGGAGAAATGAGTGTACCTCCTCCCTTCGCAATCGTGAAAGATCGAGAAAGGAACATTGTAGTGGTCGGCAATGTTTGGAAGTTGAGGATTCTCCGTTGGTGGTGTGGAAGCCCTTGGCCTCTTGCCTGCTCTCCTTGTGCGGCTTGTTCCTTCTCCTCCCGCCATGGAAAATGATTCAAAAGTGTTGGGTTTTGTTGGGGGAGGTTGTGGAAGAGTGGGCTTGTGGGGTTTTTTGAGTTTTGGGTGTTTTGAAAGTTTGGAAGAGAAGAAAGTGAAGAAAATGTGTTTGGTCGAGAGGTTTATAGGCCTCTATACCATCCTTTGGCGCGCACCATAGGTGCCATCGTGCGCGCCATTCCGCATTCGACATGGTTTTCTTCCGTTCTTTTGTCGTATGTACATACGACATAAAATATAAACAAACTCACAAATAATAAAAACAAGCTATGCTAATTTTTTTGTGTTTTTCTATTTTTTTGATTTTTTTGGCTTTTATTTACGCTACGTTCCTGGAAAGCTTGAAAACCAGACGCCCCATTCTGATGGGTCATACTTTGACGGATTGTCAATTATCGTGACCTTTTCAGCACAAAGCTTATGGAGGTCACGACATATTAGCACAGCCACTCGATTGGCGTATAGTACTATCTTTGATGCAATCACTGCCAAAGGTACAACTTCGCTGTTCATCACTCACACAACTCCTCAATCGCATACTAAGACGAACTTCCTGGTCTCGCAACCCTTTCAGCACGAAGCTTAACGGGGTCTTGATGCAATAGGACAGTTCTCTCGGTTTACGAAATTGTTGTATGTTTGCTGCAAACAGCGTCGTACTCCAACTTCCCACATTTGTGACAGAACCCAAATCTTGCCATCCTTCTTCTATAGGCACACTTCGATGTTCCTCTCAAATGTCTCTCTAAATTCACTTCGCATCTCTATAGTCTCAACTTCTCTTTTACTTGCTTCAGAATGATGAGACATATATCCATCAGGATTTTCTTTGAGATTAACAATCTAAGCAACAATATATACTTGATACAAAACATCCTGTTCTTTATCCTTTGATAGGTAAAAGAGAACAAAATCCTAAAAACAAAAATGATATAATTATATATATTAACATGCTAATTTAGAGTCGTCAGCTTGACTCTTTTCCTGTTCATGCTTTGGACGACATATTAACCAATTGTACTTCCGCAACTTGATTAATTATGCCTCCACTAAGGTAGATCTTACACCTTTGGTCATTGACTTTGAAGACTATCCCTTTACTATCTTTCAAATCAAGTGCTCCGAAAGGAAACACCTTGACGATTTGGTATGGGCCGCTCAATTTGGATTTGAGCTTCCCAGGAAAAAGTCTCAATCGTGAATTGTAAAGAAGAACATTTTGGCCCTCCTTGCAGTCTTTCTTTGTAATGTGGGCATCATGTCTCCGTTTGGTTTTTTCCTTATAGAGTCTCGAGCTCTCGAATGCCAAATCACGCATTTCTTCCAACTCAGCAAGTTGGAGAATTCTGCATTCACCAGCCTTTTTGTAATCATAGTTCAGGGTCTTAATTGCCCAAAATGTACGATGCTCAAGTTTTACAGGAAGATGGCATGCCTTGCCATAAACAAGCCTGTATGGTGACATTCCTATTAGAGTTTTGAATGCCGTTCGATATGCCCATAAGGCATCATCGAGCTTGTTTGACCAGTCTTTCCTTGCTAATCCGACCGTCTTTTTTTGAATCTTTTTAAGCTCTCGATTGGAAAGCTCAACCTGTCCGCTAGTTTGGGGATGATAAGGTGTTGCCACCTTGTGAGTTACCCCATATCTTTTTAGCAGGACTTCAAACGGTTTGTTGCAGAAGTGTGATCCACCATCACTGATTATTGCTTGTGGCACACCAAATCTTGAGAAGAGTTTCTTAAGAAATTGGATAAGCACTCTAGCGTCATTTGTAGGTGACGCCAAAGCTTCTACCCATTTTGAAACGTAGTCAACTCCAACCAAGATATACTTATTACCATACGATGTGGGAAAAGGTCCCATAAAGTCCAATCCCCACACGTCAAAGAGCGCAACTTCTAAAATTCCAGATAACGGCATCTCATTCCTTTTTGAGATGTTGCCCATTCTCTGGCAGCGATCACATTGTTCCACATAAGTACATGCATCTCTAAATATGTAAGGCCAATAGAATCCGCACTCAAATACCCTAGCTGCAGTCCTTGTTGCTCCATAATGACCTGAATATGGAGTGTTGTAACATTGCTCTAAAACATTAGCTATTTCCCAATCAGCAATACACCGTCGAAGCATTCCATCATTACATCTCTTAAAGAGGTATGGATCATCCCATACAAATGTTTGAGCATCCCTTAGGAACTTCTTCCTTTGAAGATAACTCAAGCTTGTAGGAACAATGTCTCCAAATAAAAAGTTGGCAAAATCAGCATAACAGGGTGCTTCCACTCTACTTATTGTCATTAGAGTTTCATCAGGAAACTCTTCCTGTATCTTTCCATCTTTCTCCATCCCGTCATTTTTCTCTAAAGAAGAGAGATGATATGCGACAACATTTTTAGCTCCTTTCTTATCTTTGATTGACAAATCAAATTCTTGAAGTAACAGAATCTAGTGCATTAAATGAGGTTTGGCATCTTGCTTTGAAAATAAATACTTTAAAGCAGCATGGTCTGTATAGACTATAACTTTTGAACCAAGCAAGTATGCTCTGAATTTGTCACAAGCGTAGACGACTGCAAGTAATTCTTTCTCTGTTGTGGTATAATTGAGTTGAGCCCCTGCCAATACTCTACTAGAATAGTAGATGACATGTAGCTTCCCCTCTTTCTTTTGTCCAAGCACACAACCCAAAGCTAGGTCACTTGCATCACACATTAATTCAAATGGAAGTTTCCAATCCGGCGATGAAATAATCAGAGCTATGACTAGAGCTTTCTTTAGTGCATCAAATGCCTTCTGACATTCCTCGTCAAAGTTGAAGGACACGTCCTTAACTAGCAAATTTGTAAGAGGCTTGGCAATTAGAGAGAACTTTTTGATGAATCTTCTATAAAACCCTGCATGACCTAGAAAGGCTCTAATTCCTTTAACCATGGTTGGTGCAATCATCTTCTCTATTGCCTCTGTCTTGGCTCTATCAACTTCCATTCCAACTTTAGAAATCTTGTGCCCAAGAACTATTCCTTCGTCTACCATAAAATGACACTTTTCCCAGTTGAGCACAAGATTCTTTTCCTCACATCTTTCTAGTACCTTATCAAGATTTTCCAGACATTGATCAAATGAGTTTCCGAATACAAAGAAGTCATCCATGAAGATTTCCATAATCTTCTCATTCATCTCCCAAAAGATAGACTCCATACAACATTGGAATATTGCTGGGGCACAACTTAATCCAAAAAGCATTCTGCGATAAGCAAAAATACCAAAGGGACTGGTGAAAGATATCTTCTCCTGATCTCTAGGGTATATTGCTATTTGGTTGTACCCTGAGTACCCATCCAAAAAGCAATAGTATGAATACCCCGCTATCCTTTCCAACATTTGATCAATAAATGATAGAGGGAAATGATCCTTTTGTGTGGCATCATTCAATTTTCTATAGTCAACACACACTCTCCAACCGGTCACAGTACGTATTGGAATGAGTTCCCCCTCTTTATTGATTACTACTGTCATTCCCCCTTTCTTGGGAACATAATGGATTGGACTAACCCATTCACTATCTGAAATTGAATAAATAATGCCGGCTTCTAGTAGCTTGATCACCTCCTTCTTAACAACCTCTTTCATGTTTGGATTAAGTCGCCTTTGTCGGTCTACCCTCGGTTTTACTCCATCCTCCATGTGAATATGGTGCATCACAACTTCTGGGCTTATCCCCTTGATGTCTGAGATTTGCCAAGCAATTGCTTTAATCCGTTAGTTCACAATTGCAAGTACTTTGTCCTCTTCATCCTTGGAGAGCTTATTTGAGACTATAATTGGTGATACGTGTCCAACTAGGATCAATTATACGTGCAAGAATTACACGATTGCACAAGTAATATCGTGATAAGCAGGATCATCTCCACAGGGAATAGCAGATGAAAATTGTTCGTCAAGTACCAGTTTATGTGCTCCTAGATCTTAAGCCAAGCGAATGGATCATTGGGTTGATGATCTAACACTATTACTACCAATAATATCGCAAAATCTCAAGGTTGTCAATCTCAATCTTTTAACGATACTTCTAAACTACAAACTCAATATCGCTATGAGCCTAAGTTTGTCGGGCTTAGATTCACTAACAATATCAAGGCAAAAGAATGCAGAGATTAAACAAAATCTACGATGGCTGCAATGAATGAAGAATCAATGATCCGAATCAAACTGTCACTTTTGATCCGATGGTACAAGCATCAAACAATCAAGCAACAAAGGCAATTGAATGGAAAAAACAAACTTCTTTGTTGATAAGAATGAAAGTACCTCCGTGATCGATGATCCAACAATGTTTACAATAATCTTAAGAACAGCTCAAGAACACCAATCTAACAATTAAAAATCTAGAGCTTGGAGATTGCTAATCTAAAAAATGGATGTTCCTTTCTCCTCCAAGCTATTGTTCTCTGCCTCCTCTCCCTCCTTTTGTCATCCTCCCTTAGTGCTTGCCAACCAAGCTTTAGACAAAGCTAAATGGGAAGTTAGGTGAGCATTTTCTCTTGTCCCCTGCCGAAGGCCATCGTACGCTAGGAAGCTAGCATACGCTGGGGTCAGCTACTGCCCCTTTTCTCCTCTTTTTCCTCTTCAAGATCGAACAAGGCCAGCGTACGTTGGGAAGCCAGCGTACGCTGGGGTCCAAGGCTGCCCCTTATCATGTCTTGCCTTCAAGTCCACCGATCTTTGCCCAACTCATCGCATATGTCTACCGATCTTTGCCCCAACTCCTCGAATGCTCCAAAACACCTACAAAACACATAAAAGCAACAAACAATCTTCTTCTTGACCAAACAAACAAAATTAAACAAAATGTAGACAAGACTCGACTAAACATTTCCTAAAACATAACAAAAACTTAACAAACTAAGACTAAACGAATGCATGTTCTCACATGCATCACACCCCCACACTTACTTCTTTGCTTGTCCTCAAGCAAAGTGCATCAGAAAACCAACCTCTCAGAATTCAAACATTCATCACAAGATCATCCCCACAATCACACACATCAGACCCTTGAACATTATGAATACAAAAGCCATAAATAGTTATACCCTCAATCATTTAATCAAGTTTTCACACCTAGTGTTCCGGACTAGAGAGCTAACCACTCGTAGGATAGGATTGATTTAAACTCACAAGTGTATGGTGGTCAACTATCCTACTCTCGTATGCACATTCAAGGTCTGAAAATGTTAAACTTCATACCAAAGCACACTCGAAACAAAGTAGATTATGTCATAGGAGGGACTTTTATTGGGTCATAATGGGGCTACAAGTAAATGTGGGAAGATATAAGTATGGGTATTAGCTAAGCCTCCCAATCCGAGAAGCTAAATACAAATTTCTAACTCTCTTCTATTCTACATATCTCACCTTTTTCTCTTGATCACTCATTCCCATTGTAACCTAAATCCTAAAGACCATTTTATTTTGGTCGACTTGCTCACTTGGTTCCTTGTACTTTTCTTAACTTTCATGCTCAATTCTTTCTTTCTTTTCACTTTCCTTTTTGATTTTTCACTTTTTTGCTTTTCCATCTTTCCATTTTCTTTTCCATTTTTCTTTTAAGTACAAGGCATACTATTTTTTTCTTTTTGCAAGTCGAGCCTTTTACACTCTCATGGTCTTAACTACCCGCAACCCTCATATGATAAAGCACCCTCCAAGCTATACTACTAAATAAACCCTTACACAAATTTCCCAAAAATATAATCCTAAAGCTTCCTCGGACAGATAGTCAAAGATGGGAAAGTTCATGAACAAAGGTTATATAATAGCTTACATATAATATTTCAATGAAAAAGCTCAAGCCCAAAGGGGTATGCAACGGATAAGATTGGGTTTTTTTGGCTCTAAGGCTCTAGGCTTATGACAAAATGGCCCTCGACACTCTCTACCTTATTGAGTAATGCAAGGTAATCTTCTAACACTCTCATTGCTCAAACTATGCACACACCTCATGAATAAAATGAGAACAGGTTGTCCTCGCCATTGGCTCAAAAATCTCACAAGGTTACTCGTTAATTCTCTAGTCTAGTCTACCAGGTGTAACGACTAGCCTAAATGAACGAGGATATAATTGCATATGTCTTAAAATTCATTTTGCTCAAGAGTGTTGAATGCATGATATGGAGTTTTTCCTATGACAAAAAGTTCAAAATTTCTGAGGATTTTGATCATTTGCAAAAGACTCTAACACACTTTAATCAAAAACACAAAACACACACAAAACAGACTCGATCACATGCGTAAAACAAAATAACAAAAGGCACAGCAAGATCAACACATCTCAACAAGGACGAGAAATATAACACATCATAAAATGCAACGCACCCTCACACTTAAAAGACACATTGTCCTCAATGTGTGGAGTTAAACATACAAGTCATAAGACGAAGAAATCTAAATACATAAATACAAAATAAAATAAGTTAAGGAGAAGATAAAGCCTGTTCAAGGAGATGGTGGTGGTGGTTGGAGGTGTTTCTCGAGCTATTCCTATTGAGCGTGGTTGAAGGCCTGGTTCTCTTGACATTGCTTTAGGTAAGGTCGACCAGTTAAGGTAGATGCAAGCTTGAGCTTTCTCTCATAGGAGGTTGTTGAGATATGGAGCTTAATGATACTCCGAAAGGTAGATATGTCGATTAGGGATGCCCAGGATTCGACGGTTTCAAAATCGAAGTTCATATGAGGGAGAAAATTGAAGTTGAAGTTTGGGCTGCAGAGGACCAGATGCTGAGGCCAGCGTACGCTGGGGTTCGATTCTGCCCCTTGCATGTTTTCTCCCAGACATGGCCAGCAGACGCTGGGAAGCCAGCGTATGCTGGGGTCAGCTTCTGTCCCAAGCTTGTGTTTTGCTCCCGGACAAGCTGTTGATCTGTAAAATTGACAAAATGACATATATTTCGAGGGTAACCATATGTACATTCCCGTAGAAACCCACAAACTCAGGGAAACTCAGACGAGTGACTCAAAATTCAAAAAGATTGAATGAAAAAGAAGAATGTAGTTCTAAGTTAACGTCGTTAGCTTGACGGTAGTCATTGATCACCAAGGTCCTGGGTCATCGAGTCTTGCCCATGATCCTTGCAGGTCAATATAAGTAGCTTGGTTTACCTGCAAGAGCTTGTCATTTGTCTCGAATTTTGTCTTAGTGTCATCATTATGCATTCGGACTCTTGGTAATTTTTCCTTCTGTTCATGAGTAAGAGATATAGACATAATATTAGGCAGTTTATTATCTCTACTCAAATAATTATACCTCAAATGACTTGGTGGTGGTTTATGCTCTAATTTCGGTAACGGGATGACATGTGGTTTTAGCTTGGGCCATGGTGTATCACATGGCTCAAATGATTCTGTTTTGCGCACTTGATCTCTAAAATCTGGATCTTCTACCTCCATCTTCATTTCTTGGACTGCTATTATTTGGTTCTCACGACGAGTATTTGGCATTCACCTCCTGTACTTGTATGGTACTATAATACTCAACAGAGAGGATTAAATGCACCAAGTAACAATGAAACAAGTAACGAAGCTTAGTCTCAAAATTAAGAACACTAGTTCCAATATTAACGAAAACAACTTTCAAACTCAAAATTCCCTGGCAACGGCGCCAAAAACTTGATGCGTGTCCAACTAGGATCAATTATACGTGCAAGAATTACACGATCGCACAAGTAATATCGTGATAAGCAAGATCGTCTCCACAGGGAATAGCATATGAAAATTGTTCGTCAAGTACCAGTTTATGTGCTCCTAGATCTTAAGCTAAGCCAACGGATCGTTGGGTTGATGATCTAACACTATTACTACCAATAATATCGCAAAATCTCAAGGTTGTCAATCTCAATCTTTTAACGATACTTCTAAACTACAAACTCAATATCGCTATGAGCCTAAGTTTGTCGGGCTTAGATTCACTAACAATATCAAGGCAAAAGAATGCAGAGATTAAACAAAATCTACGATGGCTGTAATGAACGAAGAATCAATGATCCGAATCAAACTGTCACTTTTGATCCGATGGTACAAGCATCAAACAATCAAGCAACAAAGGCAATTGAATGGAAAAAACAAACTTCTTTGTTGATAAGAATGAAAGTACCTCCGTGATCGATGATCCAACAATGTTTACAATAATCTTAAGAACAGCTCAAGAACACCAATCTAACAATTGAAAATCTAGAGCTTGGAGATTGCTAATCTAAAAAATGGATGTTCCTTTCTCCTCCAAGCTATTGTTCTCTACCTCCTCTCCCTCCTTTTGTCATCCTCCCTTAGTGCTTGCCAACCAAGCTTTAGACAAAGCTAAATGGGAAGTTAGGTGAGCATTTTCTCTTGTCCCCTGCCAAAGGCCAGCATACGCTGGGAAGCCAGTGTACGCTGGGGTCAGCTACTGCCCCTTTTCTCCTCTTTTTCCTCTTCAAGATCGAACAGGGCCAGCGTACGCTGGGAAGCCAGCGTACGCTGGGGTCCAAGGCTGCCCCTTATCATGTCTTGCCTTCAAGTCCACCGATCTTTGCCCAACTCATCGCATATGTCTACCGATCTTTGCCCCAACTCCTCGAATGCTCCAAAACACCTACAAAACACATGAAAGCAACAAACAATCTTCTCCTTGACCAAACAAACAAAATTAAACAAAATGTAGACAAGACTCGACTAAACATTTCTTAAAACATAACAAAAACTTAACAAACTAAGACTAGACGAATGCATGTTCTCACATGCATCAATTGGTAACCTCCCTCCATCTATTAAGAATGCATACCTTAGATGCGAGGGTAGCTCTTTCAACTCCAAGGATGGAGCTTTCACAATTGAGGGTAGAGTTCGATATTTCATATGAATTTACAATTCCTCAAGTAGACTTTTCTTGTCGACCTTTTCCTTCACTTCTTCTACAATTTCCTCTTCTTCTTTATGTTGTCCTTTTTCCTCAATTCTCAAAATATTTTTCTTACAGCACTCGAGAATACATTTATCAATAACATCAATTTTCATGCACATCCCTTCATCAAGAGGATGTCGCATCACACTTGTCATGTTAAACTATACTTTCTCCTCTCCTATTCGGAGGACCAATTTGCCATTATGAACATCAACCAACACGTGTGCAGTGTTGAGGAAGGGTCTACCAAAAATTAATGGACAGTTCTTGTCCTCAGAAAAATCCAGAACCATAAAGTCAACTGGAAAGATGAACTTATCAATCTTTACCAGGATATCCTCAACCACACCAAATGGTTTCTTTATTGTTTGGTCTGCCAACTGGAGTAACATAGAAGTTGGCTTAACTTCACACAGCCCTAGTTTACGGAGTGTTGATAAAGGCATCAAGTTGATACTCGCACCTAAATCACATAAACACTTTGGAACTTCAGTGTCACCAATAAAACTAGGAATACTGAAACTCCCAGGATCTTGAAGCTTAGTGGGAATATTTTTCAAGATTAGAGAGCTACAATCTGCCGTGAGGGCGACTGTCTCTTTATCTTCCCACTTCCTCTTCTTCGTGACGAGTTCCTTTAGAAATTTGGCATAGTGTGGAACTTGATCTAGCATCTCATGAAAAGAGACACTAATTTGTACATCCTTCATTTTCTCCATAAAATGGAGAAATTTCTCATCCATTCCCAACTTTCTCTTTACCTTCTGAGGATAAGGTAGAATGGGAATCATCGGTGGTGGTGGTACGTAAACTTCTTCTTCCTCGGCAACTTCCATTTGCAAAGTTTCCTCATGCGGCACTTTTTCAACTTTCTCTTCCACAACATCTTCAACCTTATCTTGGTCAGAGTCCACTACTTCACTTTCCTTAGCCTTCTTGTTGACTATTTGAGAAGCTAATTCTTTACCGCTTCTTAAAGCGATAGCGTTAACGTGACCTTGAGGATTATCTTTGGTAGAACTAGGGAGTGAACCTGAAGCTCTTTAGGCATTTGCCTTCTGATGCAGTGGAAGCTCTCAGATAGGTAATCGTCTATCCGTTGATTCTATGAATACCCAGAAAATACGATAAAAGTCTCAATCGGATCTAACAAAGATACCGTAAAGCGACAAAGATAAGGAAACCCTTAATTTTTATTCATCAAATTCAACCGAATAAAACAATATCCTAGATGTCATATTTATAAGAACTAAAATAACCCTACGAGATAGAATTCTAATATAAATAAAACTACTAATAATAATCTAAAACTAAATAAAAATCCTAATGATAATCAAATTAACTATTGATAACTATTAAATATAAAACTAATCCTTATCTTCATCACCTTCGCAATTTCCCCAAGCTGTATTTCCATATTGCACATGGTAGTTGATTGCCCCCTAAGGAATTATTCCAAATTGTTTTGCCTTGCTTCTTGGCTTGCCAAGGCCTTCAATATTTGGCTTTGGTTAGTTGATGATTCTCCACTTTGTTGGATGAATTTCTCTACCTTGTCAAATATTTCCTCTAGGGCCCCCATTTTTTCTCCCAGAAACCTACGTGGTTGAAAACCAGGTGGTGGTCCTTGTTGTTGGGCACGTAATGGTAGTCCTTTATCAGGTACAATTGCCATACTATCATCATTACTTCTATCTTTCCATGAGAAGTTAGGATGATTCCTCCATCCAGGATTGTATGTTGAGGAATATGGATTGTTCCCCATTCGGTTTCCTCCTTGTCCTTGACCACTAACAAAATTGACTGGCTCAGTTTGTTGGTTCATCATGGCACATTGACTCATCTCATGGCCAATGTTGCCACACGCTTCACAATTTTGTTGAATAGCGACAGCATCAACTTTGTTTAAGGTCAAATCACGCAACTATTTTGCCATTAAATCTAACTGAGCTTGAAATGATGAGGAAGCATCAAGTTCAATCATTCCTCTCTTCTTGCTTCTCTCAGTTAATACTCTCAGCTCTCTGATAGGTTGTTTCCTTCTTTCATTAGCGATTATTCTGTATGTTGCTGCCAACTCTTCCAGAATATGGTAGGCTTCATCTCTTTCCTTCCTTAGAAAATTCTCATTGGAGGCAGCATCAACAGTCCCCATTATTGTAGGTGAAAGGCTAAAATAAAAAGTTTTAAGCAAAGACTCCTTCGATAAACCATGGTGAGGGCAACTCCTTTGTAATTCCTTAAATCTCTCCCAAGTTTCACTCAAAGAGTCATCTTCAAATTGTTCAAAATTTGTGATCTCCTTAACGAGCTTGCTTGCCTTTGAGTATGGGAAATATTTATCCAGAAAAGCATTTGCAAGTTCCGCCCAAGTGGTTATTTGAGTATCTTTTAGTTGCTTATACCACAGTTTAGCCTTGTCCCTAAGTGTGTATGGAAACATTCTTATCTTAACGACATCATCAGATACTCCCTGATACTTGAAGTTATCAACTAATTCCATGAAGTTTCCAAGATGGTCATTTGCGTCCTTATTAGGTAGTCCATAGAACTGACTCGATGCTTGAAGTATATGAATCACTGCCGACTTAATTTCGAACTGATTAGCTTCAATAGCTGGCTGCTGGATTCCAGTTTTTGCTCCTTCATATGTTGATCTTCTATGGTCCATTAAAGACTTTCGAGATGCTTGAGCTTCAGCTCCTTGTCCTTCTTATCTTTGATCCATCCTTGATTTATCTCTTTTCTCCTTGCGCAATGACCTTTCTAATCGAGTAATGTCTTCTTCAAATTCTAACGGAAAATTTTTTGTTGACCTAGTTAAGGGAATGCACGTAATTTTCCTTGCAAGTAACTTGTGTTACAAGAAACACTAAAAACTTAACTCTAATTTTTTTGTTATTTTTTTTATTACTAAATTTATATATATTATATTATTAGATATAAAAATACAAGTTTTCCTAATCCAAGTTCGTTCATCAAATCGAGCGTTATCTACTCAGATTCCCTAGCAACGGTGCCAATTTATTGTTCTCTATTCTCGGCTCGATAGGGTAGGCTGTGCTGTGTTTCAGATTAAAAATGTATAAGTGTGATTCGGATAGTTCTACGTTCTCGATCCGAAGCTAGTTAAAGATTTGTGCGATATTTATGCCCCCTAGCCACCTATGGCGCGCGCCAATCGTGCTTATGGCGCGAGCCAATGATGTCTAAAAGAGCTAGCCTTACACGCTTGTCTCGTGGCCTAAGTCAGGGCACCTATGGCGCGCACCAATGACTATTGCGCACGCCAATGTTCTTCGTGCAAGAACAATGGCACGCGCCAATGCCTTATGGCGTGCGCCAACTTTACACAGCCTAAGCACAGAGTAAGTTCGGTTTTGGCGATCCTAAGGGAATTGAGTTCTAATGCTTCGTACTTAGTTTCCAAACTTGTTTAGGAGTAAATTATAATGATTGGTTGATTGATAACTCTAACAAACTTCTACATTAATGATCTAAAGATTTAACAAGTTTAAAGTCTTACGAACTTCAAAACACAAAGTTTACAATCTGATTTAGCAAATTTAACTTAGAGTGAGTTTAGTACCATTGAAACTCATGTCATCAACTAACTTTGGGGTATATTATTTTTGTATTATGATCCGAGTGTTTCATGAGTAACAAATCTACACTTTCGCGCTAGATTTGCCTAAATTGCTCTTAGCAAAACTTGAACCAATTAGATGTTCTTTCGACCCCACTAGCTGATTCAAATCAAGCTAAGAAACAACTATACTTATCACTCAGTGGACAACTAACTACTTAAGTAGTTTTCTCATTAATTAAGCACTTAGTCATCTAGTTAATTTTTACACTAATTCCATCACCTTTCGGTCTCACGTTTTAGCTAAGTTCATAGTTATGGTTATTCACAAAGATTTTATCACAGCCAACTAGTCTAAACAGTTGTCAAAGGCAAGAACTAATAATGATCATAATCTTAGTGAATCCATAATTAAGCTTTAAGTTCATTAACTAGAACATATTTCATGCATGTATAACCCCTTAAATTAGTTGATTACTTGTTAGTTTCTAAGTCCTAAACTCACAGAATATACTACTCACACATGCTTATATAAAAACACAATTTAAACATCAAAACACTTAACATAAATACTAAAAGTGAAGAGAAGTATGCTTATCAAAGGTGATGAATCTTTCTTTCTTCACTAAAAATCCAAGGCAGAGAGGTGAGTACAAATTCATGGCTTCCTCTCACTAGAATCCTCTAAACTCCCTCTCCCTCTCAAAATGTCATAATTAGTCATTATAAGCTAAAATCCAAACATAAACTAATTAAAACATAAACTAATCTAATATCCTAACAACTATCCTCACTTATCTCCCCAAAGTGTATGTCACCCCCTCCTGCTTTGCAGAAAGCCCGAGTGCCTTGGTCCCTCCAATGTTTGCCAATGAGAAGAGCAAGTGACTGGCCAAATTGTGTCACTGTCTGCCTCTAGCGCGCGCCAATAGCGTCTATGGCGCGCGCCAATCATGCCAAAGTCCAACGTCAGAGTGACCTCTCCATCCAGATGTGTTTGGTCTGTACCACGCATGCCTATGGCGTGCACCAGAGGTGCACAGGTGCGGAATCTTGTGCTCTCGAGCTCCAAATCATCCATGCCCTAGCGCCATCGATCAAGCATGCTCCTCGAGTCATCAAGTAGGCTCCTAAAACCACAAAAATACAATGAGAAAAGACAAACATAACTAACAATCACAATAAATGAAAACTAACACAAAACAACTAATAATCTTTAGAAATAAACTAAAACTATAAAAAGAACCTAAGAAATAAACACAAAATATGAGTGTTTAAGGCACTCATCATCAGTCTTAATATGCGTACACTCAATATGAACCAACCAAGCAATCAGTAGTCAAGTAGATGAATGAAAATACAACACCTGACCATGATGTATGAAAATACTTTGTCGATTGATCAATCCAAATTGTCGATTACAATTCTCCAATTCGAAAGCAAAGTAGAACAAACACTAGGGTTGCCTCTTGTGTGAAAATGTTCAAGAGTCCCCCAAAATTAGGTCTTGTAGACATTATATAGTCCAACATAAAAGATAACCTAAAAGAGAAGTCCTAATTCAACTAAACAGGTTTTTTAGAATCTTCTCGGCTAGTCCAGCGAGTTGCTAGAATTCTCAGCGAGGTGCTGGAATTCAATCAAGCCAAATCCAACGGTTTGTTGGGATTTTCAACAGGGCGCTGGATTTCAGCAGCTCTCTTCAATGCGCCTTCGACACTTCATTTCTTCGATCTACAAATACGCCACTTCTCGCCCCTTTCGCAATCCTCACCGAACACTTATAAAATAACCAAATTTTGACAGATCTCCCGCTCCTCAATAAAAACATAAAATGCATAAAACATACTACGGCATATGATGAAATGAGATCAAAGCATGGACAAACTATGCATAAAATGTAGGTAGATGTGTGTCCGTTTACACGCACATCAATACATCACAATTTTTGGGCTTATTCCCTTGATATCGAAAATTTGCCAAGCAATTGCCTTAATCCGTTTGTTCACAATTGCGAGCACTTTATCATCTTCATCCTTGGAGAGCTTGTTTGAGATTATAATTGGTAACCTCCCTCCATATATTAAGAATGCATACCTTAGTTGCGAGGGTAGCTCTTTCAACTCCAAGGATGGAGCTTTCACAATTGAGGGTGGAGTTTCCAATTCCTCAAGTAGACATTTCTAGTTGACTTCCTCCTTTACTACTTCCACAATTTCCTCCTCTTCTTCTTGTTGTTCTTTATCCTCAATTTTAGAGATATTTTCCTTGTAGAACTCGAGGATACACTCATCTACAACATCAATTTTCATGCACATCCCTTCATCAAACGGATGGCGCATAACACTTGTCATGTTAAACTCAACTTTCTCATCTCCAATTTGGAGAACCAATTTACCATTATGCACATCTACCAATGCATGTGTTGTGTTAGGGAAGGATCTGCCAAAAATTAGTGAACAATTCTTGTCCTCTGAAAAATCCAGAACTACAAAGTCAAATGGAAAGATGAACTTGTCAATCTTAACCAGGACATCCTCGACCACACCAAATGGTTTCTTAATTGTTTAGTCTACCAACGGGAGAAGCATTAAAGTTGGCTTTACTTCACACAGCCCAAGTTTACCAAATGTAGATAAAGGCATCAAGTTCATACTTGCGCCTAAATTACATAAACACTTTGGAAACTCAATGTCACCAATAAAACTAGGAATAGTAAAATTCCCAGGATCTTGAAGCTTAGTAAGAAGGTTCTTCGAAATTAAAGAAGTACAATCTGCCATGAGGGTGACTGTCTCTTTATCTTCCCACTTCCTCTTCTTTGTGATGAGTTCTTTTAGAAACTTGGCATAGTATGGAACTTGATCTAGCATCTCAAGAAAAGAGACACTAATATGTACATCCTTCATTTTCTCCATAAAATAGAGAAATTTCTCATCCTTTCCCAACGCTCTCTTTACCCTCTGAGGATAAGGTAGAATGGGAATCATTGGTGGTGGTGGTATGTAAACTTCTTCTTCCTCTGCAACTTTCTCTTGTGGGACTTTCTCTTTTGACATTTCTTCAACCTTGTCTTTTAAAACTCCTTCGACGTTATCTTGGTTAGGTTTTACTACTTCACTTTCCTTAGCATTCTCATTGACTGCTTGAGAAGCTAATTCTTTTGCCACTTCTCAAAGAAATTGTATTAACGTGGCCTCAAGGATTTTCTTCGGTAGAGCTTGGGAGAGAGCCAGATGCTCTTTGGGCTTTTGTCTTTGCAATTTCCCCAAGTTGTACTTCCATATTTTGCATGGCAGTCGCTTACCCCTTAAGGAATTGTTCCAAATTATTTTGCCTCGCTTCTTGGCTTGCCAAGGCCTTCAATATTTGACTTTGGTTAGTGGATGATTCTCCAGTTTGTTGGATGAATTTCTCCACCTTGTCAAATCTTTCCTCTAGGGTCTCCATTCTTTCTCCCAGAAATCCACGTGGTTGAAAACCAGGTGGTGATCCTTGTAGTTGGGCTCTTAAAGGGAGTCCTTTATCGGGAACAATTGCCATGTTATCATCATTGTTTCTATCCTTCCATGAGAGTTAGGGTGATTCCTCCATCCAAGGTTATATGCTGAAGAATTTGGGTTATTCCCCATTTGGTTTCCTCCTTGTCCTTGACCATTAACAAAATTGACTAATCTCGTGGCCAATATTGCCACAAGCTTTGCAATTATATTGGATAGCAACAGCATCAACTTTTTTTATAGTCAAATCTCGCAACTACTATGCCATTAAATCCAATTGAGCTTGAAATGATGAGGAAGCATCAAGTTCAATCATTCCTCTCTTCTTGCTTCGCTCAGTTAGTTCTCTTAGCTCTTTTATTGGTTGCTTTCTTCTTTCATTTGTGACTATCCTATTGGTTGCTACCAATTCTTCCAGAATATGATAGGCTTCACCTCTTTCCTTCCTCAGGAAATTCCCATTGGATGCAGAATCAACTATTTCCATGGTTGTTTGTAAAAGGCTAAAATAAAAAGTTTTGAGCAAAGACTCCTCTGATAAACCATGGTGAGGGCAACTCCTTTATAACTCCTTGAATCTTTCCCAAGTTTCACTCAAAGAATCACCTTCAAATTGTTCAAAATTTGTGATCTCCTTGACGAGCTTGCTTGTTTTTGAATATGGGAAATATTTGTCCAGAAAAGCATTTGCCAGTCCCTCCCAAATAGTTATTGGAGTACCTTTAAGTTGCTTGTACCAAAGTTTAGCCTTATCCCTGAGCGTATATGGAAACATCCTTATTTTCACGGCATCATCAGATGCTCCCGAATACTTAAAGTTATCAGCTAATTCCATGAAATTTCCAAGATGGTCATTTGGATCTTCATTGGGAAGTCCATAGAACTGACCTGATGCTTGAAGCATATGAATCACGGCCGGCTTGATTTCAAAGTGATTAGCTTCAATAGCTGGCCGCTGTATTCCAATTTTTGCTCCTTCATAAGTTGGTCTTCCATGGTCCATTAAAGATCTTCTAGGAGCTTGAGCTTTAGCTCCTTGTCCTTCTTGCCTTTGATCCATACTTACTTTCTCTCTTTTCTCTCTATGTAATGTCCTTTCTAATCGAGTAATGTCCACTTCAAATTCTAACGGATTAAGGACATGCACGTAATTTCCTTTACAAGTAACTTGTGTTGAGAATAATGTTAAAAATTAACTCTAATTTTTTTGGTTTTTTATTATTATTATTATATATATATATATTATATTATTATATAGAAATAAAGTTTTCCTAATCCAAGTTCGTTCACCAAATTGAGCATTATCTACTCAATTCCTTGACAACAGCGCCAATTTCTTCTCGAACTTTCGGATTATCCTTTGTGCTTGATCCAAAGCGTTCTGATGATTCGTGTGTTGTCTATGGCTCCTGGCCACCTATAGTGAACGCCAATGGTGTCTCTGGCATAGGCCAATTGTGTCTGATAGAGCTCGCCTCACAAGCTTATTGCGCGCCCAATTCTTCTGGGCACCAATGGCGTGCTTCTATCCTATATTGCGCGCGCTAATGTTCTTTGTGCAAGAACAATGGCGTGCACCAATTCCCTATGGCGTGCACCAATAACCAATAGCAATAGCACAGAGCAAGTCTGATTTTGTCGATCCTCAAGGAATTGAGTTTTAAGGCTTTGTACTTAGATTCCAAACTTGATTAGGAGTATATTATGAAGATTGGTTGATTGATAACTCGAACAAACTTCCAAATTAATGATCTAAAGATTTAAACAACTTAAAAGTCTATGAACTACAAAATACAAAACTAATAATCTGATTTTAGCAAGCTTAACTAAAAGTGAGTTTGGTACCATTGAAACTCATGCAATCAAACAACTCAGGGGGTTTATTATGTTCATAATATGGTCTAAGCGTTTCATAAGCAACAAATCTACACTTTCATGCTAGATTTGTCTAAATCGTACCCTAGCAAAACATAAACCAATTAGATATTCTTTCGACCCCACTAATCAATCTATACCAAGCTAAGATCAAACTTTAGTTATCACTCAGTGGACAATTAATTACTTAAGTAGATTTCTCATTCATTAAGTAATTAATCATCTAGTTAATCTTTTCATTAATTCTATCACCTTTCGGTCTCAAGTTTTAACTAAGATCATAATTATGGTTAATCACAAGGTTTTTATCATAGCCAACTAGTCTAAACCATTGTCAAAGGCAAGAATTAGTAATGATCATAATCGATGTGAACCCATAATTAAGCTTTAAGTTTATTAACTAGAACATACATCTATAAGTTTTATCCCCTCGATTTAGTTGATTACATGCTAGTTTCTAGGCCCCAAACCCACTTAATAAACTACTCACACATACTTATGCAATAACACAATATAAACATCAACATGAACATACTTAACATTAATCAATAAAAGGGAGAGTACAAGAGAAGAAGGCTTATCAATTCTCAATGAAGCTCTCTCCTTCTCTCCTAACATCCATGGCAAAGAAGAGAGTTACCAATTCGTGGCTTTCTTCCTCTTTTGAATGCTCTCTCTCTCTGATTCATTTTCTCATAATGGGTCATAATGAACTAAAATCCAAAGTCAAAGTAATAAAAACATAAACTAAGTTAAAAATCCTAACAACTATCCTCCTTGTCTTCCTCATTTTTCTGCCACACCTCCCAAATGTGTCTATCCCGAGTGCTTTGGCCCTGTGTTTGCCAATAAGAAGAGCAAGTGGAATGGCCAACTATCTATCTATGTCTGTCCCTGGCGCGCGCCAATAGCACCCATGGCGTGCGCCACTCATGTCGTAAGCCCATCGTCAGAGTGACCTCCCTCCATCCGAGCACCAACAACGTGCGCCACTAGTGCCTATGGCACGTGCCATGCCTTGGCAGGCCTTATTCTTCTTGCCCTCGTGAGCTCCATCTTGCCCATACCTTAGCATCGTCAATCACGCATCCTCCTCAAGTCCATGAATAAGCTCCTAAAACCATAAAAACACAATGAGAAATGACAAACAACACTAAAAATCACAAAGAATGAAAACTAACGCAAGACAACTAAAAATTGACTAAAACAATCTAAAAATTCTAAAATGATCCTAAGAAATAAACACAAATAATGAGTGTTTTAGGCACTCATCAGGGTCCGTCCCAGATTTTGCAAGAAGGAGAGGGTCCATCCCAGAGGTAGCAAGAAGGTCAATTTGAATAATCAAGTTCTGCATAGGCTACTCTAAAAATTTTATGCCAAGAAGGGATAGGGGCAGAGGAAGGAGAATCGAGATTGAAAAAATGTAGTTTTAGGGTAGGATATCTAGAAATGTAATGAATTTTTAGCATCAAAGTGAACCTTAAATTGTACCATTTGCAATATGTTATTTAAGACTTCTTGAACTTAATGCTTTTTTGAGTTTGCTGTAATTATTGAGTTGGCTGCAACTTTTGAGTTGGATGTGTAGTTTGAGTTTGCTGCACTTTTGATATTGCTATTGTTTTGCTTCTACAGTTTTTGGTGTTTGCTATAGTTTTTGCTTCTGTTGTAGTTTTTAGTGTTTGCTGCAACTTTTGGTGATTTTGCTGCAACTTTTAGTGTTTGCTACAACTATTAGTTTGCTACAACTTTTGGTGGTTTTGCTGCAACTTTTGAGTGTTCATGATTTTTTTGCACTTTGTAGCACTTTCTGAGTTTGCTGCACTTTTCTGCAATTTTTGGGTTTGGTGCACTTTTTAGCAATTTCTAAGTTTTGCAAATCTTGTCTGCAACACTAGTTCATTCATGCAAATATTCTTCTTTTTTCTAATTCTGCAATTTGATTTGGTTTAAACTTTAAGCTATATTCCTTACAGAATTATGCAATGTCTTAACACAATTCAATGAATAACACCAAACTTACATTTCATAATATCTGAGTACAATGCATGAAAACATTACAAATAACAACAAACTTGCTATTAATTCCTAAACAACACTGGAATATAAACAAACACATTTAGTACAATAAGAACAACTACAAGCTTAGTGAACACATTCAAATATCCATTGGAGGCCAGCTTGTTTTGCCCTTTCAAAAGCTGTACCACAACTTTAATCTCTTTAACCACATCTTCAATGGACAATCTTGAGTCTTCTTATTTTCCCTCTCCCCTGGGCATTTGATAACATGAATTAACTTCACATTTAGTGCACCAACCAAGCCAGCGCAAACAATTATTATTCGAACAACAATAGAACAAATGACTTTGTTCTTTTTACTCTCTATGATCCTAACTACAGCCTAAATGCCACATACACAGTTTATGTTGATATACATTGCCCCTTTATCAGCAACAATACATTTATTGTTAGACGAAGAAATTGATCCCCTGATTAGAGGGTGAGTAGCACATTTCCTAGCAGTTCCAGCAATTCTTAGAGATTCAACTTTAGACACGACCTTTTTGCACTTCCCCAGTAATCACGCTTCCTCAACAATCTGACTTTGACCCTGACTATGAACCATGAAGCACTTCCCCTATCATCACAGCGAATTAGGGTTCATATAATCAATCCCTGTAATTGAGTACACGACCTTATAAGTGAAAATTCACTTATGAGAATTCAGCTTCGCTGTGGCACAAAAGGTTAAGTCATATCTCTCAAAAGAAGATAGAAAGATTAGTGTAAAGCAAAAAATTTGGACCCTTTAGATTATGCAAATTTTGATATTTGCATTAATTGTACAAAGGGAAAGACAACCCATCAAATGAGATATGAGACCAATAGAGCTATGGATGTAGTGGATTTAATCCATACAGAAATTTGTGGACTATTTTCGACACCAGCTTGGAATGGTCAACAATACTTTATAACATTCACAGATGATTTTTTAAGATTTGGATATATATATCTCATAAGTAAAAAGTTATAGTCTCAAACAGTGTCCCAAGAGTATTTTGGAGAAAGAGGAAATGCATCAATTTTCATATGCATATGCAATTGGAAGTCTGATGTATGCTCATGTTTATACACGTCTGAATATTGTGTTCATTATAGGGATGTTGGGTAGATATTTGAGCAATCTATGATTAACTCATTGGAAAGCAGTTAAAAGAGTTATAAGGTACTTATAGAGAACAAAAGATTACACGCTCACTTATAGGAGATCAAATCAATTTAAGATTATTAGGTATTCTGAAAGAATTTAGTTTGGTCAATTATCTATAGAACATATTGGGACAAACTCCATGGTTGTGGATCCGCTTACTAAGGGACTAACACCCAAAATATTTCATGAGCATATTGCTTGTATGGGTGTTATCTTCATTGAGGATATTTAGTTTAGTGGAAGTTTGTAATTTGGATGTTCTGATGGACATATTTTGGTAACTTCAGTTTATGGATATTTTTAGGTTATTTTCTGCAGAAATAAAATTTGGTAATTTATCCATACTCTGATTTTGGTTTGGTTGATCTCAATAAGGTTTAAGGTTGGACCAGTTAGAAATAGGCATGTTTTGGTCACATCGCATGACATTTCCATGCTGCACATCTACATCATAATCTATGTCATTCAGTTATATCGCATTGTGACCATTGATAGGTCGAGTTACGAGATGAATGTAACAAAGGCTGCTTTGATCCTATGTTGGTATGATTGATGGACGAGATTGGTTATAGATGCATTTCAGTAATGACAGCAAACTAAGCTCAATAAGGTATACATTACATGATTATAAGGTTGCACATATAATCCAAGTGGGAGATTGTTGGATCCTTAACCAATGTTGGACTAATATGTGAGATAATCATATAATGAGCTGTCATGTCCTGGTAAACCCACTTAAAAGTGATCAAATAAATTTTGGGCTTTAATGTATCTAATAGGGTATGGGCCTTTAATGCATAGAGACATCAGGTAAAATAGGGTTTTGTTATGGGAAAAATTGTAATTATGGAAATAAGGGTTTCCCTTATAAAATAGGGTCATGGTCCCCAGGTTAGACAAGTCACTGCACTACTCTTCCCATTGACATTAGGTCAGAAAAAACTGAAGGAACTTTCTGAGATTTGTCATAACTCGGAAGGTCAACCCGTCTTCCGCGATTACCTTCTTCGCTATGGATTCAGGTACGCTTCCACATTTGGTTAATCTTAATAGTTTACATGAGATCTTTGGGTTACGAATTACAGTTTATATAAATCCTAACAACTATAAGATCTATAATGATACTAATCTCGCATCATTTGATAGATGTGTGAGGTAATCGCTTTCATTAAATTTGATAGTTATTTGCCTTGTGAATTCTAAAAAAATCAACGTACAACTTATTCTTAATGATAATCTTTCAAACCTCCAGTGTGTTTTTTAAACAACAAAATGTATGTGATAATTGTTTTTCTCCAGTAGTAAAACCAATCGTTTGGGGCATTAATGAGCGTTTATAAAATAGTACATTCAATCATGAATTAACTTGAAAGTTGGATTTGAGAACTCATAACGATTACGCAATATATTCATTAGCCTTAATTGCGAGTTTAAGGTAAATATATAATTATTTTAAAGTGGCTTCAAAAATATTTAATGTGCATAAAACGGTCGATGTCCGATTTAAATGAGTGGATTTTTTTATATGTCCATGATGAATTGTGTTTGTCATAAATTAGTGGTATATTGATGAGTTAATGTGGACAGAAAATGATTAATATTATTGATAGAATCTGAAATAGTACGAAGAATTTACAACCAAAATTTTTTTGAGGGGTAAAGAAATTTCATTGATCAGATATAAAAACTGTTACACCCATGAAAACAAACAAGAACGACAACATGAACAAGACTTATAACTCCAGATGCACGGAAGCACCAATGGAGCCTCACCCAGCTTACCCAACCACTCTCCTCCTAAGACATATTCTCCAATGACTATCCTCAACACATAACACTCCCCTCGTACTGTGTACAAGGCTGTAGCCGCTGGCCTCGTTAAAAACCTATCCAGTAAACCTGCCCTCACAGGAGAAACCTGGACTAAGAAAAGAGTGCATCGTAAAATTGCTCTAGCAATATCATTGCTAAAACTGAGTGTCATGTGTTGTCCCTTGTACAATCTTTCCACGAGAAAGCCCCACTAAAACACCCTGCACCTATAACCTGCCCATCTTGCCCCTAACCCATCAACACCAGCAAGTTCCAAGTTGTCATCCTTCAAAGCGCCTTAGTTCAGGTTTCCTCAAAGTGCTCCTCCACCAAAACCTCTGCCAAAATCAAAGGCAGAAAAGAGAAAAACTGAAATCGCAACTGACCAAAAAGTTGGAGCTTTGTAAGCGCATGAGTAGCTTTGTTCCCGCTTCGTCTAACAAAACTGAAGGAATGTCCCACCAAGCTCCGAGCTGACTCTTTGCAATCCACAACCAGTAGGGCCATGTCACTTCTATCTATTACCTAGCTATTCAAAGTCTGCACCATGGGTAAGCAATCAGATTCAAAACAAGCATACCTAATACCAAGAGCTAGTGCTAGTGCAAGCTCGATGCCCACAAGGACTTCACGGGCTTCCAGTAAGGTTGGATGAATAGAGTCCTCATATCGCCTCACAAAACCTGCAATAAAAGTGCCAAACTCGTCTCGAACTAGGCAACCCACTTGAGCTTCTCCTGAAGGTCCAATTCCAGCATCAGTGTTGACTTTGAACCATCCTGCCTCTGGTGGTCACCACAATTCTAATGGGCTGGTTTTAGTAGTAGGTGGTCGGCTATTAACTGTAACATAGTCAAGCCAGCATCGATAGACCGACTCCATTGCTCCTTGCGCTATATCAAAAGCAACATTCTTGAAGACCATCTTATTTCGCACTTTCCAAATACCCCATAGCCAAGTTGCTCTTTGACCCCTTTCCTCGCCATCTTGAGCTGCAAATAGCTCCGTACATGCCTGAATAAGGTTTAGACCTTGGAAGATATTCGGATCGACTCCTACTCTTCTCCATAAAATCTCGGCCAACCTGCACTCAAAAAATAAATAAAAACCTGTCTCTTGTGCTCTACCGCAAAAAGGACATCCAACATCGATCTCTATGCCTCTCCTTGATATATTGATTTGAAGAGGAAGGTTGTCATCAAGGAGCCTCCATACAAAAGTTTGGATGCGCGGTGGGCAGTTGAGCTTCCACACCCGATTCCAGACCTCCCTAGCATGCATTGGAATTGCAACTAATTCTGATTCTTCCCACCATGCCTGTAAATTAATATAATAACCAGATTTCACTGTATAGATACCGTCTTAGTTGTATCGCCACCTAATGACATCCTCTGGCAACCTGGCGCTAACTTGAATTGCACAAATCTGTTGTACTTCTTCCACTGAGAATAGACTCTCTAAAAGATTCATGTTCCAGTTGCAAGTTCCTTCTACCAGTAGTTATGAGACATAGTGATAAGAGTCGGATCCTGGATGTATTAAGCGAGGGTGTCCTAGATCGGAATCTGGTAACCAATGATCATCCCAAATCCTAACCTTTGATCCATTTCCTATTCTCTATTCTAGATTCGGTGCTAATAGTGCCACCCCCTCTCGAATGCTCCTCCAGATGTAGCTTGGTCTGAACCCTGTACCTGCATAACAAATGTTACCCCTAGGATAATACCGTGCTTTAAGCACTCTCGCCGACAAAGAATCTGGTGAACATAGTAGGCGCCAAGCTTGCTTAGCTAATATTGCTCCTTGCGCTATATCAAAAGCAACATTCTTGAAGACCATCTTATTTCACACTTTCCAAATACCCCATAGCCAAGTTGCCCTTCGACCCCTTTCCTCACCATCTTGAGTTGCAAATAGCTCCGTGCATGCCTGAATAAGGTTTAGACCTTGGAAGATATTCGGATCGACTCCTACTCTTCTCCATAAAATCTCGGCCAACCTGCACTCAAAAAATAAATAAAAACCTGTCTCTTGTGCTCAACCGCAAAAAGGACATCCAACATCGATCTATATGCCTCTCCTTGATATATTGATTTGAAGAGGAAGGTTGTCATCAAGGAGCCTCCATACAAAAGTTCGGATACGCGGTGGGCAGTTGAGCTTCCACACCCGATTCCAGACCTCCCTAGCGTGCGTTAGAATTGCAACTAATTCTGATTCTTCCCACCATGTCTGTAAATTAATATAATAACCAGATTTCACTGTGTAGATACTGTCTTAGTTGTGTTACCACCTAATGACATCCTCTGGCAACCTGGTGCTAACTTGAATTGCACAAATCTGTTGTACTTCTTCCACTGAGAATAGACTCTCCAAAATATTCATGTTCCAGTTGCAAGTTCCTTCTACCAGTAGTTATGAGACATAGTGACGGATCCTGGATGTATTAAGCGAGGGTGTCCTAGATCAGAATCTGGTCACCAATGATCATCCTAAATCCTAACCTTTGATCAATTTCCTATTCTCCATTCTAGATTCGGTGCTAATAGTGCCACCCCCTCTCGAATGCTCCTCCAAATGTAGCTTGGTCTGAACCCTGTACCTGCACAACAAATGTTACCCCTAGGATAATACCGTGCTTTAAGGACTCTTGCTAACAAAGAATCTGGTGAACATAGTAGGCGCTAAGCTTGCTTAGCTAACATTGCCCTGTTAGAACTCACTAGTCGTCAGAAACCCAAACCCCCTTCTGCTTTAGATCGACACATTCTAATACAGCTTGCGCCAGTGCATCTTCTATTGTCCCTCATTGCTACCCCAATAAAAGGCACACAACTTCTTCTTAATCCTTTCGCAAGTCTCTATTGGTAGCTTAAAGCAGCTTATTATATATGTAGGAATAGATAGTAGAACTAATTTAATCAAGGTTTCACATCCGACCTTCGAGAGAAATTGTTCCTTCTAGCTTCCAATCTTTGCATTAATTCTATCTTCGATGGTTGAAAATATCAGTCTTTTTGATCTCCCCATCAACATCGGCAAACCCAGATAGGTGTCTCCTACTTCTCTCTTTCTTATTCCCATTATGGAATAAAGTCTATTCTGGTCTGTCTCACTCAAATTCTTACTAAAATAGACCAAACTCTTGTGTAAGTTCACCCTCTGTCCCGAGGCCCGCGAGTAAACATCCAAGAGGGAGAGAATATTCCTAAGCTCTGTCTCTGTTGCCCTGGTAAATAGAAGAGAATTATCTACAAAAAAGAGGTGAGTAATGGATAGAGCAGTTCGAGCCACCTTTAGCCCATGAATTTGTCTTGTGCCTCTAGCTTGTTGAATAAGAGTTGTCAGTCCTCTACACATATTAAGAAAAGATAAGGAGAAAGTGGTTTCCCTTGGCGCAATCCTCTCTCTGGGGTGAAGAATTCTCCCAACTGTCCATTAACCTGCACAGCATACTTGACTGACGAACACATCTCATCACAAGTTTAACAAAAGACTCCTCAAAACCTAAAGACAAGAGAACCTTTTCAAGAAAAATTCACTCAATCCTATTGTAAGCTTTCATCATGTCTAATTTCAAAGCACACCAACCTATATCACCCAACTTCTTTTTCTTAAGCTAGTGATAGGACTTGAAAGTTACTAAGGCATTGTCAGTTATCAGTCGTCCAGGTACAAAGGCCCCCTGATTTTCATGAATAATATCATCAAGTAAAAGCTTAACCCTGTTCGCAATGGCCTTAGTAACAATCTTCATAATCACATTACATAGGCTTATGGGATGAAAATCAGCACAGTTAGTAGGTCTCTTAACTTTAGGGATGAGGGCAATAATAGTATCATTCATGAAAGAGGGGTCAATCTCATCATTGAGTATCGCTAAAGAGGAACGAGTTACCGAAGGGCCAACAGTATGCCAGTGCTTCTGAAAAAATAATAGTGGCATGCCATCTGGTCTTCGCATTTTTGTCGGATGCATTTCGCTAAGAGCAGCAAATACCTCCTCCTTCGTATAGGGAGCACTTAGTTGTCTATTCATATCATCAGTCACCCTCCTCTTCAACAAATTTGTCACCTCAGACACCTACACATTAGCTCAAGAGGTAAACAAGTCAGTGTAAAAACTACGAAAAGCTCGTTCTAGTTCTACCCATCTCCTGAGTTTCTGTCCATTTGGGCCGATCAGCTCAAGGATTCTATTTCTTGTTCCTCTGTGCTTTACTTTCTGATGAAAAAATTTGGTATTGCGGTCTCTGTGACGAAGCCAGTCTACTCTAGATCGCTGAATCGACATTACTTCCTCCCTTGATAGAATTTCCTCCTGCTGCCTGAGTAAAGCCTCCAATTCCCTTTTCCTGGCAGAAGTCAATGGTTGGTCCTGTAGAGCACCTATCTTTCTTTCTAGCTCCCTTTTCTGATTTTGAACATTCCCAAAAATAGTCTTATCCCATGCTCGTAGATGTTGCGCAGTCGAAGCCAATTTTGCAGTTAAGTCTACTCCTTGTGAATTATTCCATCCAATCTGTATCTCTTGTTCAATAGACTCATGTCTTTCCCACATTTTCTCAAAACAAAATCATCGTTGAGTAGGCCTGAAGTCTTCGATTTGCACCTAGCAGAATCGAGGAGAGTGATCAAACCCCAAGCGGGGGCGAGCTTCGACCCAAGTGAAGGGGTACATCTCAAGCCACAATTTACAACCAAAATTAATTGAATATTTTGTGACTGTTATATGTACCACTCATTGGTTATAAGGTCTCACTAGTTATCATAATAGGTATATCATGGAATATCTATTATATTTAAAATAGAAAAATAATAATGTGAAATAAATTTTATATTTAAATAAGATAAATAGTCATCTTAATGGTATGATGGTTGTGTGGAATTTAACAGGAAAATCGTAGTAGCAAAACTACTATGAAGTAAGAAATGATATAGTTAATAAACTCAAGTGATTAATATATTTATGAGAATAAAGTTAAATTTGTCAATATAGTTAAGATTCAGTACAGACTCAGGATAGTCCTTAAAGAGTAGTAGTTTTACGTATAATTAGTATAGTAGTATTTAATTACAATCTTAAAAATGGAAATATAGTTATGGAAAGCATAAAAGATGGAAATTAATTATTTAAAAAATTACATAATCCCTAAAATCATGTAAAAAATTTAGTGACTAACATAACATTCAAAATTAAATACTTAAAAAGATTACACCTTCCATCATCGCTAGAAACTACCATCGCCAATACCTTTTTTGCTAGTGCCCTCTTCTCTTTCCTTCATCTTCTTATTGACTTTTTCCTTAGATCTTTTGGTACTACCCTTTTCCTCTCCATTTTTCTTCATCTTCTTATAACAGATTCAACCTGGTCGCAAAAACAACAAGCATATCAAACTCAACATTATGCAATACATGTACCAATATTATAATACATTGGTACCAATTTTACATTAACGGGTTACCAATATTATGATAATGGGATACCAATATTAAAGTAATGAGGTACTAATAAGGTACCAATATTACACTAATGAGGTTTCAATACTCACATCCTCGGGAACCAATAATGGCATGTCTCATTACCACGATTCAAAGGCAAACCTTTGAAACACAATTCATTGATATGCTTTATGTAGGCAAAGGGAAAAGTACCAGGTCAAAATATGAATGATATGTGATACACGGGACACACTAGTGAGAACCAATGAGCGAGGGATGAGGAGGTGCCTGGGCAAGTAGAGGGGAGAGCCAGGGAAAGTGGGAAGTATAGTCGAGCGAGGAGCACAAGTCTGAACTATTGATGAACAATGGGCAAGGAGGTGAGTAGATAGGATCAGAGTGACGATGGGGATAAGGTAGAGCATAGGGAGTTAGGGTTAGGAATAAAAATTTTGAATGAAAGAGAGAAAACAAAAAATGGAAAAAGAGGGTGAAGAATAGAAAAACAAAATTTAAATTAAATGTAGAATGAGAAAATCATGGGATAATATTTATTTTTTTAAAAAGTTAAATGTTGATAAGAAAAATAAAAATAATTTAGAATAATGTATATTGGTCTAATAACAAGTTTGCGTTAATCATGGATAATCGTTAGATTAAAAATTTAAGAACAAAATCTTCATCTGATGGTCCACAAACAATCTCTGTGATGGGGATTAATTTTTAGTAGTCCTCATTGAATCTATTGCCTTGTGAATGTTGATGTTTTGAAGTTATCAAGTGCTATTTATGGTTGCAAATTTTTGAGAATATATTTCTAAGAATAGAAGTGACACAATTAATGTTGATGACTTGCGATTGAAAATAAATGCGATGGCCATAGTTTGACATTTAATTGGCAAAAACTAATATATTTGGTTAATATTATATGTATTAAGTAGTACTATTATAAATTAAAATATTTTATTGAATGTATGAAGTCATAGTAGATATGGCCAATCCTCTCACATAATCCTAGTGAAAAAAGATGTGCATACATCGATGGGGTGAGACTTAAAACCAATTGCTAGATTAACGGTGATGGAAAACCAACCTTCGTGATTGGAGATCCCATGAAGAAGGTTCATATAGGTAACAACAAATTATGACTCTAGTACTAATTTTGGTCCATTACTATGATGTGTGTGAAAGAGTAATAAATTACACTATAAGAATATAAGCCTAAAGCTTTTAATGATATTATTGTCCTTATTAAAAAAAAGATAGTGTATAAAGTGCACTATACACTTGATAAGATCATATATATTTGTATTGAGTTGAGCTGCTCGTATGAAATTTGACTTAATCTCTACAACACCCATGAAAACTACATGGTCGATTTAGCGCACAATAATGCAAAGACTAGAACTGCATGGATGAAGTGTGATTTATAGGGCTCACTTATACAACATAGTCGTTCATGATTCATATAAGTTAAATAATTTCATCATGACACTTATATGACTTTTCTATAAGTCTAAGGATTGATTCATAATCTGCGAGATACTAGTGTCGATGCACTTGCCCTCATAGGATTACCTAAGATAGAAAAAAATATCTAATCTTTTGAAATAACATGAGATTGTTGAACAATTATAGTATTATAAAAGTTTAATATTTTTAATCAATATAGATTTGTGTAACATGCATAGTTAAAATACTTTTAATTTATTATTACATAAATTTATATAAAGGTATTAAATATATTTTAATGATTTTTACTATAAAAATCATAGTTGTTGAAATTATAAAGAAGAGTAAAAGTGAAGAGATAAAAAAAATCATCTTAACTTACCTTTTATTGGTTTTCTCTATCTTTTTATTCTTGTTACTTATAGATAACCCAAATAAATAACAGAAAGATCTGTTTAATGTTGAGAATTATACCTATGTGTAAAATAGTACTAAGTACAATATCTCTTACATGACTCAAATCTAATTTTGTTTTTGTTGTTCCTACTAAAATTTACAACATTTTTTCAACAATTTTGCATAGTAAAATCTTGAAAAAATCTGAACAATAAAACCAAAAAAATAACTTGTATACAACCTTTAAATGAAAGTGATAAACTAAAAGTTTGTCGATAACAAATCATCAATCTGTTAATTTTGATAATACTTAGAAAATACGATAAGTCTCGATCAGATCTAATAAAATATCGAGAAACTATAAGAATATCTTTCTTAATCAATCAACTATCTAAACAATATATAATATGTTCTATTTATAGAGAATCAAAACAAACGTAATACATTAATTTCTAGTAAAATTAAAATTCTTCATAATACTCTTAAAACTATAAATAATAACTAAGTATAAAACTATAAATGATAATTAAATATAAAACTATTATCTCCATAGAAAAGATTAGTATCATGTAGATTCAGAATAAATGACCAACTTTTGCACACGTATCGTGAGCAGCAGCCACTGTACTATTGCCCACCAAGGAACCAAAAATTTGGAAATCGTGTTTAAATTGTGGGGGGCGGATTATATGCGGACTAGTAAAAACTAGTCCCCATCCTGCGGATTAAATATAGACCCTTTGATCACAATCTAATTTTTTATATTTTGATCTGACGGTGGTTAAGAGTCAGGGTAAAATGGGTATTTTTCAATCCCTTTTGGTCAAATTCCTAACTCCACCCGATTCCTAACCCACGAAAATTCTCAAATCTCTCATTTTACTCTTTCAATTCCCCCCCTTCCAGATTCAATTTTGAAATTTAAATTCTATAACCTAACCCCAATTATCCTCAATCCCTCATTTTATTCGATCCCTAACCCCACCCGATCCAATTTTCCGCCGGACTCATCACCTATACTCATCCAAGCACCATCGTCTACAGCCTGCGACCCCGGCACCACCCGCCAATACTACTTGGTCTCGACCCCAATACTACTGGGTCTCGTTTTTCTGACTCACCTCATCGTCGATCCGGCACTCCGGCACACCTACTCGCCTTCCCGACCAAGTACGTAGCAATTATCATATGGGGTTTTGGACGTATTTTGGTATCGGTGTTCATTTTGGTATCGGTGTTCTTTGATTTTGGTATCATCAACTTCGTCGATTGATTTCTTTGAGTTTACTCGTTTCTTTGGATAGTTAGTTGAACATGTCCACTGAATGCGAGCTTAAGTTGTTAGATTGAGCATTAAGAATGTTTCTAGTTAATGAATGATTGCCTTGCCAATTCTAATCCTTCACGTAATTATTTGTTCTCCAGGATTAAAATTAGCTACGGGATATTTTCCCAACTTATGCCTAAGATGGATCCAAAAGCCAAGCATGTTTCCTGGTTTGGGAATATTTATCAAAAATTTGAAACAATATCCAATGAAGTAGATAACATGGTCACTATAGAAACGCTTGAAAAGGTGTATTTTTGGATAATATATTTGCGTTTTATGCATTTCGAAAATACAATTTTTCTTCGATCCAACCCAGGTAAATCAATGGTTATTCCTAATTTTCTCCCTAAATATTTGGATTGATTGTTCATATGGTTATACTATGTCGGTACTTGTTGTATGCAATGATGGTATTACTAGTATCCAGTTATGTAGTATCAGTACTCTGTTTTAAAAAATTAGTACATTGGTAATGCAATCTTGGTACGTTTTAGTGAATAATTGGTATCTGTTTTTTGAATTTTGGTACTTTTTTAGTGAATAATTGTTGACCTGTTGTCAATAATGGTACTTTATCCCGTCTGTACTTCTTGTTTGCAATAATGGTATTACTGGTATCCCGTTTTGTAGTTTTGGTACTCTGTTTTGATAAATTAGTACCTTTATTCTGCAATCTTGGTACTTTATCCGAAATATTGGTACCTTTTTATGAAATGTTGGTTCCTTTTTACGAAATATTGGTACCCTTTTGAGGTTAAATACAGGTTGTGGGTGTTGACGAACATAATCGATGCATATACAAGGGTGGTCGCAAGAGGGTTCTACAATCAGAAAACCATTATCGAAGAAATTACAAGGTCTTGTCAGAGAATATTTGTTTGACGCCACGAACATCGACATCGATAACTTCTAATGGAGTATTATGCAGGGACTACCACGACAGATTGACTACTTTAGTTGTGGTCTATTTGCATGCCGATTTATGACTTGCTACACTCATGAGTGGTCGAGGGGTAATATACCACGCGAGTTCTTTGACGGCTGGAAAAAGAAGAAGGAAAATAGAGAAACATGCATAAATGGAGAGAGATATGCCATGAGATGGCTATTAATTGCGACAATCTTATGATGCCTACACTGTTAGAGAATATGCATAAATGGAAACAGGAAAGTAGATGTGCTAAGTGTTTCTGAATTGTAAAATAGGCACCTTGGTTTTTGTAATCCAAACTTCGAACATGATTGCTGGATGTTTTTATTTGAATGATAATGTTTTTATTATTGGAATCTGTACAATGTTCAAGAGTAATTATATCAATAGTATCATGTTTTGTAGTTTTGGTACCCTGTTTTGAAAATGTGGTACCTTGATCCTGCAATCTTGGTACTTTATCCCGAATTATTGGTACATTTTTTTGGAGTGTTGGTTCTTTTAAGGATATATTGGTACCATTAACGAAAGTACCATTACTGAACCAGGAATCATTAACGAAAGTACCATTATTGAAATAAAGGGGCCAACACTAAACATAAATGAACTATTATTAATAAAAATAGGCACCAATATTATCACTAAAGGTACCAATATCTGGACACATGTATTACCGTTACTCTGCGAATTAGCCGACGATGAATCATGGTTTTCAGAATTGTTTAGAGAATATATTATTGTTGTAGCTTAAAATCTATATAGAAAGCACAGTTTCAAGAAAATTGTAAAATACATACACCCGAGCCATTACTTATCATATTGGTGCATCCAACTAGTAGCTTTAGATGATAGCTCAGGTTCCTTGTAGGACTCCAGAGCTGGCCAACATCACTGATTCCCAATATCTCATTAAAGAACAAATTGCATAAATTCGACATATTAAAATTCTTCTAAAGTTTCGATGTATTTATAAATGGAAACATGGAAAGTATATATCGATGTGTTTCCGAATTGCAACAATGCATCTTTTATTTTGTAATCTGAATATTTGAACATGATTGTCGTATTTTTTTTTGAATGATGATGGGAATATTTTAAGTTTATTGCATTTTTCAATGCTTTACTATGAACGTATAATACATTATTCATGGGATTATATGATGATATAATGCTTGAATGATGATGGGAACACGTGGCAGTATAGGTACTAACTCTATTTAATATATGTACATATATTAAAATAACAGTCAACAGATATCACAACGTTCTGTTGCCATTGACACTAAAGTTGGAAGGGTACTAAAAGTTAATTAAAGGGGTACCAAAATTTGGTTTAAGATTACCAAAATCTAGGTTTAGATGTACCAACATTATTCTTGAATTGTACCATTATTACAACGGATATCACAACATTATTCTCCTGTTTCCAGCCCTCCCTGTTGCACAAATATTTAATCCAATAATATTCATTAGACAACACTCCACGCCTGATTTTTTTTCTTATAATCCTTCCTCACAGCAAACCCTTTCTTATGTGCATAGGCAGTGTGAAAACCGTAAGTCTGTCCAATGGTTGAGAATTTCAATTGTCGCCACCAATTTTGGTCTTCCATCTTCGTAATTGACCTATCTACAATAAATATATGGTTAACCAAGATAGAAGAAAAATCAATATGATAAATTTCACAATGACACCAACATTTAAGAAATGCGTACTAATTATATTTTGAAAAAGTGACAATTATGGAAAAAATTACCAGTACTGTAAAAAATATACCTATATTATACATCAAAGATACTATTATTATAGAACAGAGTCACGATAATATATTTGCCTAGATGTTGGTACCTTTCGTGGTAATATTGGTTCCTCTGTTCATTAATAGTGGTCCATTTTTGTTTAGTATTGGTACAATTATCACAATAATGGTTCTTTTTATTACTGACCTTTTCTTTTTAGTTTTTCTTCATCTTCACTACACAGGATGTGCCATAAACACCTTGAACATTAACAAAGACATAGATGTACCAATCTAGGGTTTTATTGTTATTGTTTTCTCGATTGTTGTAATCTGAATGCTTTATTTAGTTGTTTCGATCCCATAGTGGTTATCAAATATCGTACCTTTGGTTTTTTGAATCCAACCCATTTCCGAAACATGATGGCAAAATTTGATTGGGGATTTTTCGAAACCCTAAATTCGATTAAAGGGATCCAAAATTGGGATTCCTTACTTTCAAAACACATTCCAATCAACAAGCACGAGTAAAGCCTCTTCGAATTAGGGAAAGAGCCTTCATCAATCGAGATTAATAAAAAAATTACCAAAATTGCATTTTAAGTTTGCCGTTTCCATATAACATGTAAAACAGTAAAGAAACCGAGTACACCCAAAGAAATAAGTAAACCCAATGAAATCAAGAAACAAAGTAGACGATATAAAAATCACAGAACACCGAACCCAATATTCAAAAGATTACCCCATATGTTATATGCTACGTACCTGGTCGGGAAGGCGAGTTCGTGTGCTGGAGTACCGGATCAACGACGAGGAGTGTTGGAAATATGAGACCGAGTGTCGGGACAGCAAGACGGAGTGGTGTGGTTGAGCAATAGTGGCGGGTGGTGCCGGGGTCGTGGCTTGTAGGTGGTAGTACTTAAACGATATATTTGCCCAGATGTTGGTACCTTTAGTGGTAATATTGGTTCATCTGTTCAGTAGTAGCGGTCCATTTATGTTTAGTATTGGTACAATTATCACAATAATGGTTCTTTTTACTACTGACCTTTTCTTTTTGGTTTTTCTTCATATTCACTACACAGGATGTGCCATAAACACCAAGAACATTAACGAAGACATAGATGTACCAATATTAATAAAAAATTACCAAAATTACGTTGTAAGGTTGTTGTTTCCATATAACATGTAAAACGGTAAAGAAACCGAGTACACCCAAAGAAATGAGTAAACCCAATGAAATCAAGAAACGAAGTAGACGATACCAAAATCGCAGAACACCAAACCCAATATTCAAAAGATTACCCCATATGTTATACACTACGTATTTGGTCGGGAAGGCGAGTTCGTGTGCCGGAGTACCGGATCGACGACGAGGAGTGTTGGAAGTATGAGACCGAGTGTCGGGGCAGCAAGACGGAGTGGTGGGGTTGAGCAGTAGTGGCGGGTGGTGTCGAGGTTGTGGCTTGTAGGCGGTGGTGCTCGGATGAGTATAGGTGATGGGTCCGATGGAAATCGGGTGAGGTTAGGATAATTGAATATTTGGGGTTAGGTTATAGAATTTAAATTTCAAAATTGAATGGGGAATGAGGGATCATTGTAGATTAGCGGGTGGTTAGATTTGATTTTTGAATACTTAGTAACTTACAAACATGGTGGGGATTGATTAATAGGATTTTTTTCTATTTTTTTAAACTGCCTTTCTGTGTAGGTGTGGGTAAAGATCTCCTTACCCTTTCACAAATTAATCCGCACGGTGGGGATTGATACCACTCCGCACGAAATCTGGACTCTAAATTGTGATGGACACGATTTGTAATCAATCGGCCCCTCACCAACTGCTTCAATAATACCAGTGTTCAAGCAACGTCACAGGCCCACAAAGTAGTACTCTTGAGAGTTCCATTTAATCCGAAGTTGTTGGCTGCCCCCACAGCGGCAGATCATGAGCTGTTGCATTGCATCTCCGCGTACGGCAACTGAAAATCTGAATAAAAATTGGGATGGAGATAGGTTTATTCATTATCTATAGATTTTTAATTGTCATTAGCGTCTGATTTATAACAAGATTTTATTTCATAAGTTTTTTTTAGAGAGTTGAACTTGATAAATTAAAATTTAAGATTTTCCCTTTGTCATCTTTCGATATTCTTAAAATTAACATAACAAAACTATATTTACTTTTCAATAATTTACGAAATCGACGGACTCATCGTTATCTATCTTCGTGCTCTTCATCAACCATGTCACGCATCCGCCCATGTAATAGTACTATATGGTAGTGAATTAATTTAAATAGTATGAATAACATTACTGATGGATTTTACGTGTAATTTGTTAGTATAGATGTTCTAGAGACAATTGTATTAAAGACATTGTACTTGACCATATACTTAATGAATATAATATTTGATTATTTGCATATATTCATGTTAGTATTTCCATGAACTAATGTTGTTATTAAGATGTGAGATCTTAGATGACTAGGAACATAGTTCTTAATTGGCTCTAATCAATGATTATCGAGAATGGGATATCGATGATGCAATAGAGTGTCACGACCCCAAAGTGACGTGACAAACGCCTTTTATTTCAACGATAGAAATTTGAAATATAAATAGTCTGAAAATCCAATAAAAATCAATAGTCTAAAATCCAAGTTCAAAACGAAACGTATAGTCTGAATGAATGCATGCAGTCTGCCTCTACTCTCGTCCCAAGACCCCAGTATATGTAACATGCAAGAAGACAATCGTGGTGAGTCATAAACTCAGTAAGGAACTCTACGACACAACGAAATCAACATACAAAATCAATACAATCAACACAACGTAATACTATCAATACAATCAATCACATAATATGGATGCCATTTTTCCATTATCTTCATCCATCACTCAAGATTGTAGGCACTTTTTACCACTCTCTCATCCACTTCACCACTTCTCCATAAAATTAATTTAGTGGGATTAGTTGGGTTATAGGTTGGTTAATCTTTTGGCCTATAAATAGATCAATGTATTACCATTTGATGTACATATTTCTTATCTTAATGAGAAGTTCATGTTTCCCTCTCCTACTCTCGTTCTCTCTACTTATTACTATTGTCTACATTCCATAAATTTTATAACAATTCATTAATAATAAACTACTTACTTATCAAAACGTGAGATCCTCCAGGTCGGGTCGACCATCTCTTTGTGCTGGTCGAATTACGATCATGTTATATAGGACACGTAATTGATTTTCACGAGATTTCATAAATTAAAAATATGATCAAAACTTTGAAACTGATTTGAAGTTTTCCTTTCCAAGAGATTTTCCTGGTGGCCAAATTCCATAGTAGTTCAGCCAAATTTTCCCTATTATAGAAAAATCCAACCGTTGATTGGGTACCACGTGCCATGCCCCGTGTCTGTTACGTGGCACTTCAGATACGCATGTCCACCACATGTCTACCACATGTCACTTTGAATACACATGTCCACCACGTGGTGCCCTAGCTTTGGCGACAATTATGTGAGCGCCACGTCAGCGTTGATGTACGTGCACACGTCAAAATATATGTTAGCGTTGCATCACGTTAACACCGTGCAACTGATTAGGTCACGCATCCTGCGTGGCAGCTGATGTTGGCTGGCCCGCTTTAGCCTAATTGGCCTTGGTCCAATTTTGTGCAATAATAATTCCCGATTAGTTTCTAGGTCCAACAATTAGAATAGTATTATATGTTGTGATAGTATTATTAATATTTTTTGTTTGAACATCACACAATGACACAAATAATATTGCAAGAGTAATATAACAGAAGATCATAAAAAATAAAGTTTGAGACTGGTCGTTTAGGTTGATATGATGGGCTGGAGATGGTATTCGGGTGAAGACGGTGGTGAGATGAAGATGGTGGTGTGAAGGAAGACGATGAGAAATAGGATGATTGGACTTTTTGAATAATTAAATAAATTAGTAATTTTTTGTATCGTAATTTGGTAATTTATTTATATATCACTAAGATAGTTAATTATGAAATGATCCATGGTTGTAATAGTTAATTATTTTAATAAAACCTTACCAAAAGCAATGAAATAAAATAAACGTATTCAATGAAACGACTTTAAAAAATATTTCCCAAATAATATATTCTATTCCAAAAAAAATTAGAATTAAACCAATATTGAATAGCGAATAGAATATATTCATATTTTATTATATTTTAATTTTCTTCAAATAGAAAAGAAATTATGCAACCAAAAACGAGATATTGGCTGCCTTTGGTATTCAAACAAAATTGTTACTTTTATTTAAAAGAAAAAATTAACTACATGTCTTACATCGTTTAACCATTTTTGTCCATTTTGAACATGGTGAAATTTGAAAAATATAAGGAAGAGATTTCTACTTAATTTTTCGCTTTTTAAAAAGTAACAATTTTGTGTTTCGAGACTAAAACCAATGCAGAGACTAATACCAATTTCTGTTTCTTTGCTTTTGTATTTTAGGAAAATTAAAAGATAACAAAATATGAATATCTAATAGTTGAATTCTGTTTCCTTGGAATATAATATAATGTTTATAAAATATTTATTTTTAACTATAATTCAATAATAACTTGATTTTATTTCCAAACTAACCATGTATCATTCAAGAATTAACTATATCAATCATATATCAATAAATTGGCGAAACAATCCACTTGTCACAGGTATGGATAGATGGACTACCATAGAATTTCTACACTGTCATTTAACAAATGTAATATAAAAGATGATGTGGCATGCCATGACATTAAGAAAAGGATATTATCTTGACACGTAAGATATAAAAATTCTATCCGAGAGTCTAAGTAATTTTAACTGAATTTTTTTTATTCAATTGATACATTTTAAACAAAATAGTATTCTTTTAATTTCCAGTGATACCATAATATACTTTTCTCAAAATAATAAGGTGACACAAACGCATCAAATAAAAAGGTGATACAAATACATCAAATTTGTTAAAATACATTTAACCTAGCCGCATAGTTGCACAAAATCACGATGCAAGTTTGCCTCTCCGAAAAAACAAATGAGCCAAATTATTGGTCTATTTATTATTAAATTCAAAATAGACTACCGACAAAAAAAAATTCTGGATTGTTTGAAAATACCTTGGCAATATTTAGAGTAACCGGTGGCTGATATGATACGGTCATAGATTCCACGTCAATATGTAATGGGCCAGATGGAAACAACAACAGAAGGAGACGAAATGTCAGACCGTAGAAGGGCGAAGTGGGGCACCGGCACTTGACTCGACTACAACTACAAGTGCTTGGTCTGGCACCACTCAAAATCGTCACTCTAATCGGCTTTCGCTGATTCGCTCCTTCTCCCAGAGGAAAAAACAGTAATCACTTCGCAGTTTTTTTTTTCAAAAATATATTATTATTCATATTATTATGTATAGTAAATTATGAAAATAGTATTAAAAATTTTAATTATCTAATTAGTGTTCACATAAAATATTTGGAAAAATCACGGGATCCAGACTGAATCACGAAAAAATCACCCGTGACTATCAATTTACGAAAAAGAATTTCGTAACTAAGTCAATGAAAAAAACACGTGAGTGACTAAGTCGGGCAGTTAGCTGGAAGAATTCTATGTTGGGGAAGCTACCTAGAAAGAAAAATATGCGTGAGTGTCCATATCATGAAACAAAATGGTGCTTTTTGTTAAAACGAATCTGAACCAGACAATGGAGACTTAATTACGAATATTGAAAAAAGTTAGATTCATTTTTACTTTTTTAAACCATAAGAACCTAGATGAGAACAGATAAAACTACATAATACTCAAGTAATTTTTTCTTAATATTTTAAGGCACTATTTTTGTAATTTAATAAACCTTAAAAAAAAGCCAACAAGTAACATAACCCCACTCTACACGTTCCTAATGAATTTGATTTTAAATTTAATTTTAATTTAAATTAATTTATATGATTCAGATTTCGTGTTACAAAAAACCTATTCAAAAATTCACAAATATAATACTTGGAAAAAACTTTTTTTCTCATGGAGCTATCTACTACATCTTTCCCTTATGCATTGTTATCCTTATTGATTTTATTATCTTAGGATTATGATTTCAAGATAACGGCGCCCGTATATTTTCAAATTTTTCATCTAACTCTAAAAAAGTTGGGTTTTTACAGAAAAAACGGTTGGGTCATATACTCCTATATAAATATGAAAAATAAATTCAAAAAACCAGTCATAACAATTATTCTAATCAAAGCCAAGAATGACTCGAAAAATTATTGGCATCATTCATAGAAACTTCTCTATTAAAATTGCGGTCTCAATAAAATGTTGAGACAAAAACGAATGTTTTCCCCTAAAGGAGTTGGATCTTCTGATATTCACGAGAAGAGGTTTTCGCAAAAAAAATTCTCTCCATGGGATTTTCACGTACATGCATAAATATAAACAAATTTGATGCGTACAAAAATGCACTTTTTGATCAAAAATATTTTTTTTGCACAGAACTATAAAAGAAATGTATTTTTGGACAAAAAAGTACATTTTTGTGTACACCAAAATTACATATATTTGTGTGTGTAAAAACTTATCTAAAAATCTTTTTTCCAATAATTTTTTTTTAAGATCATATTCTAAACTTATTCTATTATAATGCCAAACTTTGGATTTCTCCAAACCCCTCTAAACCATTATGCCGCTGGATCAAAGCTCACTCGACTCAATGATCTCTTTCTTGTAAATACCGGGAGATCCAACCCCCAAAAAGAAAAAAGAATGACAATAAACCCGAATTGGAGAAAACAAAAAAATGAAATAAAACGCCGGTTTATCCCACGACAGAACAGAATGGCGCAAGGAAAAAAAACCAAAACAAAATCCCGCATTTAGTATTGTTGCCTTATATATACCGATCCGGTCACCCCTCCTTCTATAAATAGCTAACTCTTAACGAAATCATCAACAAAAACGCAGTGAGAGAGAAAGAGAGAATGGAGGCGGTGGGGGAGTTGACGCGGGAGCTAAGGAGGAGCTTCGACGCCGGGAAATCGAGGAGCTACGAGTGGAGGATCGCTCAATTGAGAAGCATGGTGAAGATGTGCGTCGACAACGAGGAGATGATCGTCGCCGCTCTTAAGGCCGATCTCGATAAGCCCGAGCTCGAAACCGTCCTTTACGAGGTCCTCTTCTTCTTCTTCTTCTTCGTCTTCTCTGTCTCTACTTTCTCTATTTTGTTCTTTGTTTCCTTTTTATTATTGCTTCCGCCTTCTTCCCCTCGCCCGGCTCTATCCCTTCTTCGAGGTTAGGGTTTTTGACATTTCTCCCTTTGACCAAACGCACCGGATTGGATCAAATCGAGGCCGGAGTAACACTTCAGATTTATTTTCTTAACCGGGACGGAGACGTTATATCTGATCGATCCATAGAGGTTTTTTAAATCTCACCGTTCGGCCCTATTTTTTTTAATTATAAATAAAATGTTGTATTTACAGAATTTCAACTCAATATTTTTTAAGTGAATTTAAGTAATTACTTATTGGACTAATAATTATTAATAGTTGGTCGTAATAGTAGTTTCTCTAAACAGAAATTTTAATCATCTCTGGCGTATCACTTTGATTTGATGACCTCTAGCTAATCTAGGTGGTAATGGGTGATTGGTCAAGGTTAGCTTGGTTTCCCGCAATAATTGGATCTTGTTATATTATTATATTGTAGTGTATTCGCCTTTTAAAATTAAGCATGTACGGCCAAAAATTTGTTGTTACTTGTTACTTGTTTGTTAGTTCTTAGCTCGAACTAATAAGAGATTCGTTCATAAATTTTGAATAAGATAGAAGATGTTGGTGTTTGGTTTTTTTTTTTCATCTGTTTGCTGCTTTTTTAGGAGTTGATGGCCGTCCATTCTTTCCGTAAATTACAATTTTGATGACTATTATATATGGATATGTGAACTTATATCAAACAAAAGAAGTTACATGGCCAATCCCCCAGCGTGAAAGACTTATGTACAAAATAGATTCTAATGACTAATTTTCAAAATACTTAATTGTGATCATTTTATTTACAAGTGTAAAGTCATGTTGATTAATATCTGTATTGTTTTCACACAACTTTGTCTTAAAATTTTGTATTAGTTATGCTTTTTACAAATTTTTAAGTAACATTGTTGTCCTGGCGCAATTTTTACACTGAAAGCTCATTTTGATAGGATTAGGCCATAGATGTTGTTTGTAAACACCAACAGGCTGGTAGAAATTATTTACCTTGAAATGTCAAACTTGTTTGGCATATATTGCTTGTCTGTCCTTAAGGCGTACATAAGACAAGAAATTGGACCCGGAAAAATTTGACTCAGTCTGGATCCAAATTATTCGACTAACAATAAAATTGTTTGTTACTTATAATAATTTATTTGACTCCCCCCAATAAAGAATGACTCCTTCAGATAGATACCATTTCTCTATTTTTATCGATAAGACAATACAATGCGTAGGGCGCGCCTTTTCCGTTTCGGCGTTGAATTTCAGTTGGGATGTCGTGTTTTCTCGCCTACTTCTTTCTTGTTTGAGATGATCGAGTACGTGTAAAGATGGTCGGAGTTATTCACGCTTGCAAGAGACCGCAACGCAATTCAACAGGAGAAAGAAATAGACACCTTTGATTGGTCCAAGTGAAATTAATTGGAACCCCTGCAAATAGGAAATCTGTTGTATGGATAATTAACTATCGTTGATAGCTATATTTATTTTACATATAAAACTTACGACATATATTTACTAGTGTAGTGATATTTATAGTGCTGTAAGCACTAAAATTCTTTCTCGTCATGGTCAGAGATTTTCGACTATCTTTACCATTATCGTTGATAGCTTCTTTGTTGGTTGGGATTTGGCCTGACTCCGTTGGGGTATTTTGTTGTTTCAGTTTTAAATAGTTATCTGAGTCCTAGAAGTACATTTTTTTATATTATCAAAAAATTTCTTAATACAATTAGACTTTCTTTTACATTGATTATCCCAACTTTCATCGGTTGTGCCATTCTTAGATTTTATAAATCCGTTAACTTTAATTTTAAACTGTTACTTTTCGATATGTCAGATTCTCCAGGAATTTCTGAGTTAAAGTTGGATGAAGCTGGTCCTTTTAGAGAAATAATTGGCATGTGTACGTTGGGGACACGCGGGTTTAATGGGTGGGGATAAGCATTTATGACAATGTGGTGGCCAAGTGAAACGTATATCTATTTAGATAGAGAAGGCTTGACCATGTCGCTATCCAAGATGCTAAGTTAAATGTTGAATTGGCTTCGGCCTATACATTGTTCGATTAGAACGGTGCAATCGGTAGTTCCAGAACCTTGAACCATCCGGAAACTGTTTAGATAGTTTCGATTAGGACATCAATTTTTAGGAGACCGTCTTAACCATGGAATGTGAAACCGTTAAAACTGGGTCACATTTTGTTTTCTTTCAAATTAAATCGTGAAATTTCATTAAACAAATTAATTTGCGTTTTGGGTATGCGTTGTGTTCTCGCCGTGAGGCTTGGGGTAACCAAGCAAGGTTTTGAAAAACGACCCGAGGTCGACTTAGAACTGGGTTTGTCTTCGGTTCAACTGGTCGGACCAATCATATCACTGATCCGATTGGACATTTATTTCTTTCGTATTTTAATATAATTTCTTGAAATATATATACGTATATATGTAAATAAGTTATGTAAAGTAAAAAAATTATATATATAAACAAATTTTCGGTCGAAGTGTCCGTTTTTTTGTTGATACGTCCGGTCCGACCTAAAATTCTCTGATCCGACCAGAATCCATTTTTTACCATAAAAACAATCCAAAATTAAGTCCGAAATGTGGTCCGACTGGTCGGACCGCATTTTTTAAAACTACGTAAACAAGTACACCGTGAGAATTAATGGGAATGAGTACTGATGGTTGACTTAAATCAACGTGGGGTCAGGTGTCATGCTTTGCTAGCGAAAACGACTGTTTCTGTAGTGTTGCAGTCACTCGAGTAATTAAAGCAGCCGACAGGATTCTCAACCTTTGGTTGTCTTTTCATGTTTAACTGGCTGAATTATTCCTTTTTTTTTTTCAGGTAGATATATCATAATTTTTTTGGTAAATAGATATATCTCAATTATGAGGGTAAATGATTCCATTCCAATGAAGACAGATTCCCAAAATTGTTACGACCAAAATAAGCTTCCATAAAACACCAGTGAAAGGAAAACCTCTCTCTCCAAAGTACATTTGCACGAGAAGAACACTATAATTAAATTTGAAACTATCTGGAAAATAACATTTTTTTCATCCAAGGGTAATTGATGTAGAACTTATAATCCCAACGATCCAATTGTGAGAACAAAACTGTATCAATTGAGCTATATCTCCTGAGAAGGGGAGCATGTTTAAAGAATCATAGGTGCTAGGAGAATTAGCAGACCTGTATGCTCTTCTTTTACAATCTATTCTAGCACCCAACATGAGTCGAAACAAACTCTCTTTTTTCAGTGTTATGAACGACACTCTCTCTATTACGGTTTTGGCCGTACCAGAGTTTTGATGAGACCGACAATTGCGAGATCGCGAATTTTTCTTTCAATTGACATTAATAAATTTACCTATCAAAAAAAGAGACTAGCACATCATTCGCTCTGCAATCTATTCTAAAGATTTTAGTTTCTCTTTCTGCAGATAGGCATGTTAAAGAGCTCATGCGCCTTGGCAATCAAGGAATTAAAGCGTTGGATGACGCCAGAAAAGGTAAATACTTTACTTGTTATGCTTTTGGTGCAGTCTCTCTCATTGTACGTGAGATTATTATACATCATCTGAATGGTTGCTTTCGCAGGCTAAAACTTCGCTTACCACATTCCCTTCATCAGCTGAAATAGTGTCCGAGCCTGTTGGCCTCGTGTTAGTCATTTCGGCTTGGAATTACCCTATCCGTAAGTTTTATTCTTTTTGTCAAAGTTGTTTATAACTTCAATATGTTTCTATGAGTTTTAGAAATCTGATTCTCCTCCATTTTTCAGTGTTATCTCTCGATCCACTCGTTGGAGCGATTGCAGCTGGGAATACTATGGTTTTGAAGCCTTCGGAACTCGCTCCAGCTACATCCTCTGTGCTTGCTAAACTCGTAGAAAAATACTTGGATAACTCTTGCATAAGGGTGGTTGAGGGCAGCGTTACTGAAACTTCTGCATTGCTAGAACAAAAGTGGGACAAGATTTTTTATACAGGTTCTTGCTTTAACCAAATGCTCCTGCCTTTCCCTTTCTCTTAATATTCACAGATACCATATGTTGTATTATTCAAAATACTATAGAAGAAGTATGGATAGAATGAGTAATATAATGTAAGCACCATTCCACCTCTCTGCAGAAGAACAAATTCAGTACTATGCAACTCTTTTCTGTCTTGGAAATTCTGATGATGGTCGAATCCAAGGACTCTGGATGGCTGGCCCAGTGACTAATGTTCTGCTTTCTGTCTAGTCATTTTCTGCAAAATCAGAACCTTGTTGGAACCAGACCCAGCGACGTGTGTTGTTTATGTCATAGTTGATTTCATCTCTACTAAATTTATGAGGGGCACGGCCATTCCTTAAGAAAACTAGGAGTCTAAAGGAACTTAGAAAGATAAAACTATTTGTAGGATAGTAGGAAACTGTTCGCTTTATCAGCTACGTGAAGCTTGCGACCAGTTTACCTGCTCTATCTACCTCCTGTAAGTTGTTCCTGTTTGAAAGTTGAAGTTGCTGTCCCTAAAGAAGGTATTCCATTTTGCAGGCAGTTCAAGGGTAGCGCGCATCGTGATGGAATCTGCTGCAAAACATCTTACTCCTGTTGTCTTGGAGCTTGGCGGAAAATCTCCCGTTGTCGTTGATTCTGGCATAAATTTGCAGGTTCGGAGATTCTATAGGTTTCTGGCCGATTCCTGCTCCTCTTATTATCCTGACATTAAGTTCTGATGCATATACTTATCATCTTATTAGGTTGCAACTAGGCGTATAATTGCAGGTAAGTGGGGTTGTAATAATGGACAAGCATGCATCTCTCCGGATTACATATTGACGACCAAAGAAAATGCTTCAAAGCTGGTAATTTAGTTACAATTCGAAGTACGACCACTTATTTTCATCTTTTACATTTCTCTGAAGTTACTATCGATTCATTTTCTTATCCAGGTGGATTGTTTGAAAGAAGAATTACAGAGATTTTATGGAAAGAACCCAATACTTTCAAACGATTTGGCTCGAATTGTAAACTCTAAACATTTTGACCGTTTGACAAAGTTATTGGATGATGAAAAAGTTTCTGGTAAAATCGTCTATGGAGGTCAAAAGGACAGAGATAACCTGTGAGCGTTAACCTGTATTTTCTAATCAATTTCTCGGTGTATTTAATTCAATTTAGTGTTTTTATATTGTTTGTTCGTTTGATGGCAGGAGGATTGCTCCCACCATCTTGCTAGATGTTCCAAGAGATTCTCTTATAATGAGCGAAGAAATATTCGGTCCCTTACTTCCCATTATTATTGTAAGTATCAAGCTATCTGCTACATTTGTTAAAGAAGTCTAAATTCTAAGGCGTGAAATTTTCATAAGAAATTAGGAATTAGTGTTTCAAGTACAACGAGTATCTTGTTGAACTGATGAACTAGTTAATTTGGATGATGAACAGGTCGAAAAAATTGAAGATAGTTTCGACGTAATACGCTCAGGAACCAAGCCTCTTGCCGCATACTTGTTCACCGAAAACAAGAAGCTGAAGGAACGGTTTGTGTACTCTGTATCGGCAGGGGGAGTGGTCATCAACGATACCGCTCTACATGTGAGTATTTCCTTTGAAACAAGTGCATGGCCAATATTAACAAAGTTATCGCAAAACTAGAAGACATTCTTCATTATTCCTGAGATCTTGTTTTGCAGCTTGCTGTTCATACTTTACCATTCGGGGGAGTTGGTGAGAGTGGGACAGGTTCATACCACGGAAAGTTTTCGTTTGATGCTTTTAGCCATAAGAAAGCTGTTTTGTACAGAAGTTTCTTTGGTGATGCGCCTCTGAGGTACCCACCATACACGAAGGGGAAGCTAAGAATGATGAAGGCTTTGATGGGTGGTGGTCTATGGGAAATACTCCGCTCTATATTCAAGCTATAACGTGGCTTGAAGAAGAAGAACACCAATGTAAGTTTCTGCCTCTGAAATATAGAACCTGTCCGATTTCATGAAGCATTGTTATTATTTTCGCATTGATGGTACAATTCACAAAGGTTTCATTGGTTGCAAGTTCATAGTGAAATCATACACGCCGATCTGCCTGATGCTATGTAATCGATTTCACTCGTGTATACTCATGTAATTTGTAAAATTACATGTTCTTCAGTTTAAGGATCTGTTAGTTTTTAAGTTTTCTACATAATTTTAGTTGTGATCAATGAAAATCATCATTGAATTAAACTCCAAGGACATGAAAATAACTAACCTACTAAACTAGAATCCTCTAAAATGCTGACAACTTCTAGTCGTTGTTCAGTAAGCTCAGTAGGGAAGTCAACTAGGAAAGCAACTTTCAAGCTGGCCCTCTTCCCTTGAATCTTTGCATTTGGCATGCCTTGTTCCAGAATTGTTACTTCGTATCCCCGGTAGATAATCTCGTTGATGCTCAAGCTCATCGTGCCCCCACCGAGCTGCGGTATAGAGATATCGCAGCCCCGTCAGGGCCTTAACAAGAGGATTCGCCACCGCAACCTCAAGCTCGTCCCCGACCCTGCAGAACAGAGGATGTCTCCTCTCCTGGATCACAAATGTATTGTCAGCCGGGCAAGTTCCTGGGTTCTCCTTCCCCATCCCTTCAACTGTTATCTTTATCCCTTGCTTCCATCCCGGCTTCACTTTTATCGTTAGGATTTCTTCCTCTTGGATTAGTTTTCTGCCAAACAAGTAGTAGAAACAAAAAAGGATACTCAACTTTTGAAGGGAAAAAGTTTTCGAGTTTATTTCCAATAATTTTGCTACATATTTGTGACATCAAATAATATTGCTAGACAATTTTGTTGAATGACAACATATATAATAGTGAACATAGACATTAATAACTATATCTTTTTCAATTTAAGCGAGGCAATATCTAGCGCAAATTGGGTAAGAAGATGGCGAGTAGAGAGACAAACCATGTTGGTGCAAGAACGTCTCTTGTAACCTTTATTATCTTCTTGCAACCATAACACAGCTCCTCCAAGGTGCATTCGAGGACCTTCTCCGTTGCCGGAGGTTTCATCAACCCGGTCGAGTTGGCATACAAACTAATAAATGATGCATAAGCTTTATATATAGTCTTATCTGAAGAATTGGTATCCCGGCAGATTTTTTTTATCATGGGACTAAAACAAGGGTGTTTCGGACTAGATTTTGTACCATCAAATTTTATTTAAAAAAAATAAATTTGATGGTTTAAAATCTAACCTAGATATTTTTGAATTTTTGGCAAATACTAAAATATCGCATCTTTGTCTTCATTATTTTATTTTCTTTTTCTGTCTCTTCCATTTTCTCTTTCTCTTAGACTCTCTAAATTCTTTTTCCCCTTCTATTTTCTTTTCTTTTTTCTTTTCTCTTTTCTCTCCTCTTTCTCATTTTCCCTTTTCCAAAAATCCTAATTCATTTCTCCTCTAATGACCGCCTCCTAATCGATAGCCAGGGGCTTCTCCGACGACCTCCTCTTCCTGGTCAGGGCCATACCCTAGATTTGAGGTTCTTCCTCGTCCGCTCCATCCCCTTCTTCATCGGTTCCTCCTACTGGGACTCGACTTGCTGGAGTAGTGACAGCTCCCTCATTCAAGTCCTTGAGCGGCTCGCGCGCCTCATCCTGACATCAAGGCCCTCTTCATCGTCTCTGTCTATGGATGGCCCTCCCTCTATATCTTTATTCACAATGATTAGGATCTTCTTTAATTGACATTGATGATTCAATTGCAAAGATTTTTTGGTTTGGCTTCATTGTGATACTGGTTTGGCTTGTATGTGATACTAGATTAGTTTGTATGTGACACTAGTTTGGTTTGTATGTGATACTATTTTTGTTATATGTGATACTGATTTGTGTTGTACGTGATACTAATTTGACTTGTATATGATACTAGTTTATGTTCAGTATGACATTGGTTTGCCTTGTAGTGATACTGATTTGTGTTGTATGTGACACTGATTTGACTTGCATATGATATTGATTTTATTATATGTGATATTGATTTATCTTGTATGCGTTACTAATTTGGCTTGTATGTGATATCACTGTCACTGACAACTTAAACCAGTGCCACTTTAATCTAAATTAGTGTCACTTATAATCACAAACCATTATCACTTACAACACAAATCATTGTCACTAACAACCGAAATCGATATCTCATACAGGACAAACTGATGTCACTTACAACCAAAACAAGTATCACATGTAACAAAAACAGTATCACATACAATAATCTAGACAAACTATCGACAAAATTAATGCAGTTTCGAAGTCGACACAGCTGCGAAGATACCAAGGTGAATGAAATTATGGACTGACTTTGTCGTGGATCGACGAAGGAGAAATTATGGTGTGTAATCATTGTTGGGACCATCCCGTCGAAAAAGTTCTTCAAAGTGCGACGAGTCTCTGTGCTCTCCTTTCTTCTCCTTCCTTCTCCTTCCTCGTACTCCTCTCTTTATCTTTCTTTTTTTTTACTGAGTTTTTTTTTTACCTAAAATATAAATTATACCTACCTATAAAAACACAACACCGTACTATACTAAGTCTTATAGCACACTAAATCAGAACCCCAACAAATCACTACATGAAATGTTTGAAACCCATACGTGGAATCGTCGACAAAACTTGTTGTGTTCCATGAGGACATTGCTCAGTCCAAAGTTCCCTTATCGAAGACAAGATTCACCTCAAAATGAGCGACTCCTCATAATGTTCAACATTCTTTACCGTTCACATGAGATTATTCTATCACTCATCTAGTCTAATTTACTAATACAAATTTTAATGAAGAATTTCGGAAATAGAGTCCATGACAAGTTTGATAATTTTAATTAGGTGTGCGGTGAATATTCAGTGCAAGCATGTCAAACGCATCACCCCCCATTGATCGGTGAGGTACTAGGCCTCGGCAACAGCGAAGCCAACATTGTGAAGCAACTAAAAGATCATGATGTAACACGAGGCGATGATTAAAAATTGCCTCTCCTCCGTTAAGGACTAGCTAGGCTATCTCCTTGTCAGATAGGATCCTGCTATGTCCTCTGGATTTAGTTGGACAAAACTTATTCTCACTCTCGCCGGATATTAAGTAATTTAATTTTGACTCATTGCGTATTGAGTTTGCTGTTAATCGTCCATAATTATATTTCTTTTGCAAGATATGACAAAACCAACAAGCCTCTATTTTTCCACTAAAAAAAAAAACAAGCATTTATTTTGGTGCCGGTTGGGGTAATCTCATAGTCTAAAACCCGAACCTGATCTTTAATAGTGAAAGCATTTTCACTTAGTCTCCCAACGGTTGCGAATTTGGTGAATCAATCTTATTTTCAGTAAAACAAATTAATTTCTGATTAGTGAGCCTTATAACTCTCGAAATGTTAATTTGTATCAAATAAACTTGTTACAAATAAAATATTTTGTAGAACATCGTGAAAGTAATTAAGTATGGATTTAGAGTAGTTATCCAAAAAACAATTGCGAAGAGGGGGATAAAAAAGAGCAATAGAATCTTAGACATTCAATCTAAGAGAGAGTCACAAAAAAAAAAAAAAAAAATTGCCGAGTGACCATTTGGTCCAGTGGCATTGTTTCCACTCATGTGGGGTGAAGTCCAGGGTTCGATTCCTGGCATGAACATTTCTGATGTAATAGAATAGGATTTAGAATAGGATCTCAAAAAAAAAAAAAAAAAAAAAAGAGTCACAAAAAATTAAAAATTAAAGAACCTTAGATCAACCGTCTAAGAGAGATGATGAAAAAAATAATAAAAAGGGTAAATTACCCTCAGGTCCTTGACTTATAGCCATTTTTGTAATATGGTCACTGGATAATTTGAATTAGATATAAGGTCTATTTTCTTGAATTAATATTGGTCTCGGGTCCCTAATATGACTGAGGATGATGTCAGCAACTTTTTTTATTACTAAAATAACTAAAATACCCTTTAATAAAAAAATAAAAAAAAAACAACTTTCTTCAACCATAGAAAAAAAATTAAAAAAAATCAACCTTCCGATCCCAATTTACCAATCCTATGTTTAGCCATTTCCACATCTTCTTCTTATTCGTCAAAATCGAAACCAAACCCATCTTCTTCTTCTTCTTCATGGATGCCTTCCTCCACATCCCAACCTCGATGGCCGAATGCCCCTACCCTTCCTCCTCCTCACCAAACCTAAAAAAATGGCAACAACAATAGCAGCTGCTCTAACCGGAGTCCGAACATGAGCCTCGACAACCTCCTCCAAATAAAAGTTCATGCGAAAGGTTGAAGAAGGTGTGAAAGCTTGAACATCCTGAGCTCCTGCAAATCCCGAAGAAAAAAAATCAGATCGTCTCCTCCAATAGGTCGGTAATCCCTAATTTTCCCTAATTGGCTAATTTGAGCCTAAAGTATAGTGCTCTCGCAGAAGCTCGAGGACTCTGTCAACACTGTTGTTCGGGCTGATGAGAGGTCTAATCATCTCACCGAGTGGAAGTAGACAGGGATCTGGTGGGGCCCATTCCAAACATTGCCACGGTCAGTGGTAGGTTAAAGAAACTGGGATATGGAGGTGATGGAGACCTCGGAGTTGGAGGGCTTCGAGACCAGGGCGTGTAGGTTGGGGAAGAGGATGATTAAGGCAATAAAGATCCAAGCCGAGATGCATAAGCTGGAGAAGATACAATTTTGTGTGGGACATGATTTTGACGGGGTTGAGGCGGTGCTCCTTTTCTTTGTCGTTGTCAGAAATGATTTCGATTTCGATTTGAATGTTGTTGCTTTCGATTTTAATTTCGGTGCTCCTCTTCTTCCTGAGCAGTTTTTGATGTTATTGCTTTTTTAATTAGTTGGCAAGTTGAAGGATTTGGGTGTGTTTAATCTCTTTCGATCGCTTAGATGTTGAAGAAGAAGATGTTTTTTGTTTGGCTTGAGGTTGAAGAAGATTTTTTTTATTTTTGGCACATGGCTATTTTGGTCAATTCTATGATAAAAAAATGAAAAACAATTGATGATGTCAGCCAGGGGCCTAATAATAATATTTTATTACAAAATAGAGATTCTATATCTAATTCGAATTATCTAAGGACCTTACTACAAAAAGGCCATAAGTCAGGGACCTGAGAATAATTTACCCTGATAAAAAAACCTTAGATAAAAAAATGGTGAAAAATACAATAAATTTGGATAGTTGTAACCATATGGGTGTATGGAAATGTCCCAGTTACAACATATCACTTAAAGATCTTTATATAGGCGGCTATAATTAGATAAAATCAAAAAACATAAAGATAATCAAAGATAAATAAGAAGCCTAAAAATTATCTCATCAAAAAAATAAATCTCAAAATAAGAGATAAAATGAAATTTTTAGAGATCTGTTAGGATGCAAATCTTCAACTCCAACAAATGCCCCTTCGCATGTCTTTGATTTAATTAGTCAACGAAAATTTAAGACAAGTATCATGACATCACATAGTAATCATATGGACAGTCGAGTGAGTGGATCTGGCGTTTTTTTGCACCACGCAGATCATTCTTCTCGGATGCTCTCCAGTGGTTCAGCGAGCATGCCAAAATGAATATTGTAATAAAAATTTTACTAAAATAATGTGAAAGTAATTGGGACGGGTTTAGAATAGCCGCCTAAAAAACAATTGGGAGGAGGGGAAGAAAAAAAAGAGCAATAGCATCTTAGACGGTCAATCTAAGAGAGGAGAAAAAAGTAAAAAAAAAAATAAAAAAATCTTAGACGGTCTAAGGGAGAGAGAAAAAAGTGAAAAAAAACTTAGGTGAGAAAAAAGTAAAAGTTAAAATAAATTTGGATAGTTGTGATCATGTGGATCTATGGGAATGACCCAGTTACAACGTATTATATAGGGTTTTTATATAGGCATCTAATAAACAATTGGATAAAATAAAAAAGTAATATTTAAAGAGGAATCAGATAGGATCATGTATAAATATTTTGGTATAGGACGGGCGTCGAGATTTTTTGGCCTATTAGATGACCCCCAAAAATATGGAATTACAAATCGCTATTATTATAAGAGGTTTTATTTTTTAACAATAACTTGAAATTCACACACACACATTTTGTGTCTTTCCCTTCTCCTCTCTCCTCTCTTTGTTGTCAATAGTAGAACCTCGACGAGAATGATGACAACCTCTTCCACCGGCTTCCAAAATTCGTCCTACTCGTCATCTTCAACAAGATCGGCTACGTCAAAGTCCTCGGTCGCTCCTGCACCATCTCCTGCTCCTGCTACTCCCTTGTCTGGCACGACGGTAATTGTGTCATCTCCAATGATGACTCCAGTACTGGGCCAGGTCCACATGTGTTACATTGAGTGTTCCAGATTTTATGATATCGGGAGCTTCAAAGCTAGTGATGCCACTAAAGTGGGAAAATGACAACGATGGAGGAATAACGAATACGATGAGAGAGCGAGCCCTTTTCTTGCACTAGAGGCACATTGCTTAGGACGAATTGACGACGAGTAATGTTCTCCTCTTGGGATCAATTTTTTAAATGAAAACACCTAATTGTAGTAGGAAGTTGGGTTAGCTTTAGTAATGTTCCTCTTTTTTACATTTTAGGTTAATTGTGGGGATATGTTATTTTAGTTCCTTATAATATCACTTTTGTTCGGGGTTATGCATTCTTTGTTTTGCTGTAGTTTCCTTCTTGTAATTTGGTGATATTATGTTTGATTCTCATATAATCCATGATTTTGCAACAACTATAAAAAATGTGATTTGTCCGAGTTTGTTAGACCACGGCCCAGGGGTGCCACGTGGCAAGGGCGGATTGGCCCCTTGCCACCCCCTTTTCTCTCTCCTGGCGCCCCCTAGTGTCAGGATGGCGTTCCACGCCTCTGAGGGCACGCACCCGAGTGGGTGATGTGGCCCTCTATGATTGGGCCACGTCACCCACTCGGGAATTTCTTTTTTTAAAATTTTTTTTTACATTTTTTGGTAGTTTTATACAATTTTTTGAATCCAAAAAAAGAGACTTTTCGGATAAAAAAAATGTGTGTGGTCTAAATTTTTTTAAAAAAATGTGTGGTCCAAAATAAGTTGAAAAATCTACAAATAGATACACCTTACTTCATAAATTTTCACACCAAATCCTCTCCTCTTTTTAGAAAAAAAATAAGTATGGATCCGATTATTCCGAGTTCCGATAGTTCAGATTCTAGTTCGGATATGGGCTATAGTTCAGGAGAGGAAGAAAGTAGGTTAGTAATCAATTGAGTGCAGCAATGGCAAGCCGCAATGGAAGCCAACATTCATGCCGAAGATGCCGCTCTTCGAAGGAGTCGAGCTGAGGCGGTTCCTCGTGCGTCAAAACGATATATCAACCGGGGTCGACAAGCTGGTGGAGAGCGCTTGGTGCAAGATTATTTTGCTAAATCGCCAACATACAGAGCTGATATGTTCCGACGTCGATTTCGTATGCATAGACCTTTGTTCCTTCGAATAGTTGAAGCGGTGAGTGCTGTTGATCCTTACTTTCAACAATCATATGATGCTGTAGGAAGACTCGGGCTTTCGGCTTTGCAAAAATATACTGCAGCGATGAGAGTTCTTACGTATGGTTCAGCTGCTGACATCATGGATGAATATCTTAGAATTGCCGAATCTACCACACGAAAAACTTTGGTGAAATTTGTAGATGGCGTCACGACTTGTTTTGGCGCTGAGTATCTGAGGAAGCCCAATGAACAAGACCTTGCTCGTCTACTCCATGTGGCAGAGCAACGTGGTTTCCCTGGCATGATAGTAGTATCGATTGCATGCATTGGGAATGGAAAAATTGTCCAACTGCCTGAGCTGGACAATATGGTGGGAGAAGTGGCAAACCAACAATCAAACTGGAAGCGGTTGCTTCATATGACCTATGGATATGGCACGCCTTCTTTGGCACACCAAGTACCTGTAATGATATAAATGTGTTACAACGGTCTCCTATTTTTTCTGATGTTTTAGAAGGTCGTGCACCTAAAGTGAGCTACACCGTCAACAGAACCCATAGAGAGTTGCCATATTATCTCACTGATGGGATATATCCACATGGGCTACCTTTGTGAAGTCAGTAACAGCTCCGTCTACCCGGAAGTTGAAGATGTTCGCTGAACGTCAAGAAGCATACAGAAAGGATGTGGAGAGGGCATTTGGAGTTCTTCAAGCTCGCTTTGCATTCATAAAAAATCCATGTCTTATTTGGAATCCAGAATTCATTGGAAAAGTTATGATTGCTTGTATCATACTGCATAATATGATAGTGAAAGATGAACGTGATGGATATGGGCTTTACTGTCTAGAAGATTTCATCGACGAATCAACCGGGAGTAGCACATCTACAGATCACGAATACTCTACTCAACGCATAAGATCTCTATCAAGTTTCATGACCACTGATTCTCATATTTGGAATAGAGAAGCTCACGTCGCTCTCCGTAAAGACCTAGTTGAGCACGTTTGGACTAAGTTTGGAGGTGGTAATTAGTTATGTAATTTTAATATCTATGTAATTTCTTGAATTTCGTAGTTCCTTTTGTAATTTGCAATTTTTAATAAATTTATCATTTCGAAAAATTGTGTGCTTCAAATTTTAATTTAGCGTATTCGAAGTTAGGCGAAAAAATATTCGAGTCTGGTACAATTAGCTGAGCTGAGCTGAAAAAAAGCTGATGTGGCTGGAGGCACGAACACTGTAGCAGGGGCAGGGATGTGAGCTGAAAAACTGAGAGCAGGGGCACGCTGACGTGGCGCCCAGGGCACGGACTATAGTAGGGGCAGGGGTGCGGATGGTCTTATGTGAATGGATTGTTGATTGTGTTGACAAGCGCTAAAATAAAATGTTTTTAAATGATTTTGTCTAGTTATATTAAATAAGTTATTCTATTATAATTCAATAGTTTACAATATTGTAATTGAGATATTTCAATAATTTAGTATTATGTATTATTGAAAAATGAATATTTTGCATCTTCTATTATAGAAATACTCACTTGTAACATTTTTAAAAAAATATTTTAGTACCTAAACTTTGACTTTTGATGATATGGAAAAATAGATGATGTGTCAATGCTAATATAACCTCATCTTCAACCTGAAACTCCATCTCGTTTTGGGTTCCACAAGTAGTAGAACTCACTCTCCACTCGTTATCCCTACTCTTCTCTCTCTGACTAAAAAGAGCAAGAGGTTATGAGAAAAACAAGGTTTTAATAAACACTGTCCGATCGGCGTTCTGACTGGTCTGACTGCTAAAGGCTACCAATAGCGGGTCATTTTTTCAATAAAAATGCTAACCTTGTGGAAAAGATGAAATTTGGTTGGATCGGACAGTTCGCCTGAAAATTCTGGTCGGACCAAATAGTTTGCCCATAAAACATTCATTAATTTATGATTTTATCTTCGATTTGAGACTACCCGTTTGTATGGATATTTTATTTGGAGTATTTTATAAAATTTGGTATGTTTATATGTTATTTTTTATCTATTGTGTTATTATTAGTTTATTACATAAATTATTTACCTATATACCAATATAGTTCAAATAATTAAAAAAACTAAAAAATAATCCGGTTAGACTAGCAATTGAGTTATTCAGACTGGCTAACACAGAGGTCGGACAAATTATGGGTCGACCTCTGAGTTATTTATGAGAACCTTGGAGAAATGGGCCAAAGCAAAGGGGCCATCTGTCAGCCTAAAGTTTCAATCAACTTAGATCACATCCGAAAGTTTCGAGTTCGAGCACAAGGGCCGTCGGTGAACAATCATGAAATTTTTTGTTAAAATTGTAAGGGTGCTAAATCAATTTGTGATGTTGACGAGTAGGAGTTAGAGTTGGAAAGGACAATATCGCCAGCGGGCTACTCGTTGATTCCCGTATTCTGGATCCAACATCATAATCACGAAAAAGCTATTGAAATGAAGTTTGAGATTTGTTGTTGGTTGTGCAATGGTGGAGATTGGATTGACATTGGATTATATTAGTCTTTTAGGCTATCTGTATCAGCGTCCACGGGCTGGGGAGGAAATGGGTAGGTCCCACTTGAGAAAGGAAAAAAAAATAAAAAAGAAAAAGAAGGCACGGGCCCCAGCCGACCGGAGGAGAGAGGAAGATGGTAATCCGCCGACGGAAAAAATGGGGATGGCTTGAGCCCACCCCTTATTTAATTGGTTGTATCTTTTTTTTGTTTTTTTATCTAAATATTATCTTATTTGGTATAATTATCACAATATTATTCGTTCATAATATTTTTAAAGATAAGATTTGCGGTTGAAAAAATCTTATAATTATCTTTTGAATTTTATAAAATAAATAACAAATAATAATTTTTTCCAAGTAGTTAATTTTTAATTAACATCATATACTTTTGTAATATATCATTTTATATTTTTATGTAATTTGAATTATTTCTAATTTAATATTTTTCAACAAAAAAATATTATTATTAATTGTCGAAATTAATAATTTAATACAAAGTATGAAATTTATATTAACGAGAATTAATAAATTAAAGTTAATTGGGTTGATGATGTATAGGAAAATATATTAATTATTTATTGGCTGGAATTGGGTTGGGTCAGAGTTGCTGTTGTGGGTAAAAAATTGAGTGTAAGGGAATGAGTTGAGGTGGATGAGCGAGAAATTAATTAAATATTGTAGGGCTGGGTTGGATCGAGACTGCTGTTGCTGATAGTCTTAGTCCACATACAACAGTGTACTGAGGTTGGGGGAGGGATGGGTGGGCCCAAAAAAAAAATAAGAAGAGTCAACCGAGGTTGGGCTTCCGGGATGGGTGGGGTGGGGCCCACCCACATTTGGGTTTATTTTTATTTTTTTATTTTTGTAATCTAACTTTTTATCCACTTCATATACTTGTCACAATGTTATTCGTTCGCAATATTTTTAAAGATAAGATTTGAGATAGAAAAATCTTTATAATTATCTATTGGTTTTAAAATAAATAAATAATTGATAGTAATTTTGTATGGAAAATGAATGTTGTATTTCTATGTAATTTGTGTTTACCAGTGTTATAATATATGTATTTTCTATGATTTTATTTACGAGTATTTTTAATTTATCATTTTGCATTTTCTATGTAATTTGAATTATTACTAATTTAATGATTTTCAACAAAAAATATTATTTTTTAATTTTTTAAATTAACTTTTTAATGCAATGTACGAAAGTTATATTAACGAATATTAATATATGAATTTAAACAATTAAAGTTAATTGGATTGATGATATGAATGATAGATATTAATTATTTATTGGCCGAGGATGATTATGGTATGGATTAAAATTGCGTATAGGAAGATGAGTTGAGGTATACAATGAGAAATTAATTAAATATTCTAAGGATGGTTGGGAATAAGTTAAGTAAGAGATTAAAGTGCGAATGGTCTTACATAACAAATATTTATATATGTTTTTAATATTACCTGACACATCATCTATTCTGCCATGTCAAAGTTGGGGTACTAGAATGTCTTTGAACAATAATACAAGATACTAAAGTAGGTATTTTCATAATAGAGGATGCATAATATCTATTTTCAATAATACATGGTACCAAATTATTTTTATCCCTAATATATAATAATTATTAGAACGGACCTTATTATGCAATTACGAGATTTCCCTCTTCGTAGTCGTCACTTATCGACTGCTCTTGCATAATGGAACAAGTTATATTTACCAAGTTGAAGTAGAAGAATCGATCGAAAAGTAGAAGCGTTCTTTTTCACTTATCGACTGCTAATGCATAATTGCAATTTTAACTTGTGAGCTTCTCAACCTTGACATGGCTAAGAAGAAACAAGATCTTACAATTGTTTGCATCAGTAATAGAATTCGAAGCCTTCTAGAAATTTGTGGCACAACCATGCTATTCGAGCTCACAGATTTTAGGCTGGAAACATGCCATAACCACAATTTAAATCATAAGTTGCTTTCTTCTTTCCTTTGTTCGCGGCCAAAGGATGCATAGCAAGACTAACCTCTATATGTCAGAATACATCTTAGTGTTAAAGACTGTACGTATTGGGTTGACCTACGATCCTTGATTTGACCGCTGCAAACAGAAACAAGAGTGAGATGGTTGATCATAACCATTGATGAGCACTGTTTAACACAATATCAAACCGAAGATTACCTTTGCCTGACAAATTTTGGTTATTGCCTCGATATGAAAATTCTGTAGTTCCTCGAGAGATTTGACATCTAGATGGGCGACGTCGTCACCCTGGAACAAGGTTAGAATAGCATTATTAGGTGGATCGTGTACAGGTAAGTTTCCAGCAGTGACTGCTCAAATATTATTATCAAAATCACGATTCAACATTTTATTCAAATAATACAATCAAAACTTACAGATAGGCTCTTAACTAAGCTCGAGTACCAGGGAATAAAAATAGCAATGAACACAATAACCAAGAGAAAGAGCACAATCACCAAGAACAAAGAAAACTAGCTAGCCAATCAATGAGTGTATATCGCATGTAACCAATGAGTGATGAGCCGTACGATAAACAGTGAGTCTATTTCATTCCATGAAGTTTACCAAGCATAAGAAAAGAATGTGTCTACTTCATAACTGTTCCCAGAGGACTACGTGACTTCTGCAACAATGCTAAATTCCACTAACCATCTCATCCGATCACTTTGAAGATGGTGAAGCATTAGTTTCAAGCACAAATAAAATGGTGTGAAGCAATCTGGATTAAACCGAGACACCGAGTATATAATTGATGAAGATACAAGCTGCAAATAGGATCGTGACAACACAAACTGCACAAGACACTTCTAATGAGATATTTTATGAAAGCACATTAGCTAACAAGCTAATCAATTAAATAACAGTAACGGTTTATTAAATTTACTCGTGGAAGAGGGATTAGTTACCCCAACAAGAAAACCGGATTGAAGAATGCATACCTTTAATGTGCAAACAAGGTTCTCTAGCTCTTTGCATCTTGTTCTTTCTTTCTGATAGGTGTCCTGCAACTCTTCAAATGCAGTCAATTCCTCGCCATGCTCACAGATCTTACCTTCGCCTAATCTCGAAGAATAGCCACTGGATAGAGAAAAATCATTTCTCCTTCCTGGTATAATAGAGTTAGAAGAGTGAACCACTTCAGATGGCATAGATTCAGGATTAACGCCACATTTCCTCATCTTTGAAACAAGAACCCACATATTAGCAAGCTCATTTTCTAGATCTACTTCATGTCGCTTTGCTTCTTCGAGTCTACCATGTAGCTCATCTTCACTTTTATCTCTCTCAGATAGTGCAGCCTCCAACACAGCTTCTCTTTGATATCTGGCATTTAGTTCTTTCCGCAGATCCTCAACCAATAAACTATCACCTGAAGTATTAGAGCGCCAATCAAGTCTAGCAGAGTTGAGGTTACTCTGCCTGGAATCATGTGAAGCAAATCTCTCTTTTGCAGCCCGTTCACCAATAAGCTTTGCATTTTCATAGGAGAGTTTGGTTACTTCTTCAGCCAAGTTTCGGAGCTCAACTGCAGCAGCGGAAGCCAATTCTTTAGCATAAGAAGCTTCTTCTGCCAACTTTTGGCATTGAATTTCAAGGCCATCCTTTTCTTCGATCAATTTCACCTTCTCTTGCCTCAGATTCTCTATCTCCGAAGTCTACAATTTAAATTGGGTATATAACACACTGTTAACATTAATTGCAACGATGTCCTAATCACCAGATACAATGAGATATTATAAAGTAAAAAACCAGCAATATGAACCATATGTCATAGTATTACAGAACTTAGATAGAAGATTAAATGCATGAGAACCTGAGAATTCAACTCTGTGATGTTGTCACTGTCCTTTGCATCCTCCCTGGTTATAATACGAGTTAAACTCATGACACTTTTCGGAGTACTTTCATCGGCATAAGTTTCTTCACAAGGCCAGATCCCATCTTGTCCTAAATCTCTTCTCGGCGATTCTCCAGGGAAAGTGCCATTCCTGGTGGACTCAGATTCTGCACCTGGTGTTTGTTTGACAGATTTCTTTTCTGAAACTGAACTGAGCTGCTGCCTCAAAAGAAGAACTGTCTCTTTCATTTCTGTGTTCTCTGCCATCTGAAAAACAAAATAAACATTGTTACAGCTAAAATATGAACAAGCAAAGTATTAAATAGCTTTATAGAAGCCACCTTCATCTGAAGTTGTTCCTGGAGTATTCGATTGTCTGCTGATTTAATCTGGAATCACATCCCACAATAAGATTGAACAAGTTAGCAAAGATAATTGACGCCAGATATTTAGGATTCTCTTTCATCACAGGAAAATAAGATAACATACCTCAAGCTCAAATGTTTTTTCATTTAACAAAGAGGTGAGCTTTGAAAGAGCCTACAGATAAGTAAAAGAATTAGTTTGGATCATAGAACAGGAGTAAATTGCATGCGACCTAGTCCAAAACAAGGCCCATATCAAGTTACATTTCAAAACAAGACCCATCTCAAGTTACAGTTTAAAAGGATGCCAATTAGATGCAAATGAGAAAATAAGACCAGACGAAACATTCAAGAACGCTAATACATTCTGCATAACGCAGATCTGTTTTTTTAACAAGTCATCAAATCCAAATAATTCTAAATTTCAATAGCAACAGTAGCAGGACAAACTGTGGATAGAGGCAATTTGCAAGAAAAGTTCACCAGTGAAATTTCAGTGCCATCTGAGATATGTGAACCGCGTTCAACAGATCCAATCATGCGTTGCTCCAGAACTCGCATTTGAAGCTTCTTTTCCCTAATTTCATCTTTCAAATTCTTCATTTGTTCCTAAACAGATGTCAATAAATTGACAAGCTTAAGCAATCAATTGATACAAACCAAATCCTTATTTTTCTTCTAAACAAATGAAGATAAACACCTTCAGTTGATAGTCTTCAGGGTTGCTAGCTGCTTTTTCAGATAGTCTTTTCAGAGAACTAGAGCACAATGCTACATCCCCTGCCAACACTTTCACTTGCTCACTGAGAAGATCCATTTGATCAGTGACTGTAGTCCCACTCTGCACAAAAGACAATCAGATACTACAGTTAACCATTTGCATCCAACAAATTCTGCAATGAATTATGTACATATATTGAACCGGGTTAAGGATAGTTCTATGGCCAACTATAAGCATAGTACAATCCATTAACGTAACTCATTATTTACTTAGAGTTCGAGAAAAGTTAGAGAAGCATTGTCCTCGGTCTTATAATGTTGAGGAGTCTCAATACAGACACTGGAGAAACTCTCACCGGAGGTAAACGACGACCACCAACGGTAGCACTGATCAAGTCACCTGCCTGGGTTCTTTCAGGGAATGAGTTGATTGCTAGAGCCTCGTCTACCTTCCGACTAATCGAATTTCTTTGTCTATCTTTCATGTCACCTAACATGGCTATCTTCTGTGATGAATTTGAAGATGATGCTGGAGATCCACTTGCAGAGCTCCTATTATCAGTATTTGGTGATGATCCTGGAAGGTTATCAGGTTTCTGCATTAAGAAACTACGGCTTCAGAAATGTGACATCTAGATACTTAAGAGAGAGACCCGCTTCCTAGAACCTGATAAACTTTCAGTTAGACAATAATTTTGTCAAAGGACCTCGTAGTTCAAAGAATATAGTAGATCCACTTCTAACCCAACAGACGAGCAAAAGATGCTCCTCTAAGGCAATTAAAAAGTTTCTTCTATTGCTTCTTAACAAGCTACCAACAGCAAAAAGAAGAAATTAATTCAACCTCTGAGAAGTCGTTAAGGGTATATATTATTGCTTAAAATCATTTCATGCTGCTCTGTTTCTCTTTTCTCGGAGAAGGCAAAAAAGATCCAATCACCACACTTGACAAATTTCATAGTTAAGAAAAGAATGTGCTGAGGTTGTGACTCATGACAAGGATCGACAAATAGTGAAAACTATGCAAAACACCTACTCTCATCTTAAACCAACCAAGCATCCCCCGCCTCTTGCTCCTTCTGTAATCTCTTACCACCTCATCAAGATTAGTGACATCATCCCTTCCTTCAAGTGATAGCTCAGAAGCATAGCTTCCAGCATCTTCTTCAATCGCATAGTCGCGCTTTCTATCTGGTAAATATGCAAGCTGCACTGATATTTAGTTGAATAAAAGATGCATGACATTTACGGCAGAACATCTCTGTATTAATTTGGTCCACAAGGCAAAAAAATTCAAACCTCATCTTCTCCGAAAGAATGTCTACGCTGAAGACCAGGTCGTTCAAGAACACTTGCATGCATGGAATTTTTAGTTGAAACAAGGATGAGTTTAGTCAACCTCTGAATTCTTCCCATTAAAGCTGCTTTGGCTTCTTCCTCCTCTTCCAGTCTCGACTGAAGTTTTACTTGCCCAGCTTCCAGCTTTGGGCATCGCAAGAAAGATAAAAATTAGAGAACGAAAAAATATACATTTGTGATTAAAACAATTAGCTTGCAAATAGAAACCAAAGCAAGATTGAAACCGGTGATGTTGCCACAAGCACCAATGCCTCGCAGACAGAGATCCAAGACTAGATCATGAAGAAAGTTTTTTTTTTGTCCCCTTCTTTTTTGATGGATCGTTGACCAATAAGTTAGTTCAAATTACATTACATATTACTATCAGCAAGTGTGAATGTGGTGATATAGTCGCACTCACTGCCTAGCACAAATGAACTGTCAAGTGACTGACTTTTGTTCATTCACACTTTATCTAAAACAAAAGGAAATGTGTCATCTGGAACAAGGAAACATCTTATAGTAGTTAAAAAAACTTGCAGAAATAGTAAGGATCGTAATGTAAAATATTGCAGTGCAGAAGTTGATAAGGAACATAAAGTACCTGAAGCTTCAAATTTACCAGATCCTCTTGGGTAGAGACAGCTGTATACGGATTCTCGATCATTCCATGCTTCAGTAGCTGAAGTTCAGTCTTCAAGCAAGAAATCTCTTTCTGATATCTTTTTATGAGGGATTTCTCATCCATAATCTAAAAAAAGAAAGTAGAGAGGCAATAATTTCAACAAGATGCTTAACAAATTCAAAATGCTTTTATGTATAATAGTCAATAAATTCATAATACCTTGTTTTGTGAAGCCTTAATTTCTACATTCTTGCTTCTGTGTGCAAACTTCAGTGTGTTGTGTGTTTCCTCACTATTGCTGGACGCGGGTGTCAGAGTGCAAATAAGCTACATCAAGAATTTAGACCACATTTAGCATATGATGCAATGCAGCCAACACAGACTATAGCAAGCAGTCACGACCTAGTTTATGACAGCATGGAGGGGGCCAGCTCAGATTCTGCCAAATTAGGTTTGATTGCATTCCATTTACAAGCTTTTGAATGAATATTGATGAGCTCATGATTTACTGATCGTTGGGAAATATCTAATACACAATACCACCAGAAGACAACTCGGAACTTACAGAGATCCTCCCATGGCCACTAAGAGAAGACTGTAGCAAACGAGTGAGTTTTGAATCTCGATAAGGAACATGAGTTGCTTTATCATCTGTTAGTTTAGATATAACCTGCAAGGATAGCCCTGAACTTATCAACAGTCAATATTAGAACTCCAAACACGGGTAACATGCTGACAATTCCCAGCTTCAATAGAAAATGCATAATGTTTTATTTATCCCCACCTGAATTTACAGGTCCAGAAATGTCTTTCGTAACTCATAAGAGATCAACGTGAGAATTTTTCTTTTATAAGAAACTAACGGATTCACAAGATGATGGTGACTAGTACAAACCAGCAAAAAAAGGTAAATATAAACAAGTACAAGAGCTAAGCTGCAGAGAAACCAAAGAATTATATCTTACAGTGCCAAGAGTAAGTAAACTTTTATTTATGTATGAACCCTCTTTCCTTCGCAAGCCCGTCGTCTCAGTTTTAGAACTTTCAGATCCTGCAAGATCAATCAAGTTCTGCAGAAGATTTTAGTCAAATGTGGGATGGGAAAGCACAACCTAATAAATTTAACATGTGCATTCAAGTGCAAAATCGAAAAGACCAAATAACAATCAGATAACAATGCTTACCAATTGCGACAAAGTCACATCTTCTTCATCTTCATTTCCATCACGTGGACTGCTCTCAATGGTCTGGAACAAAGCATAAATTTTAGTGCTGAAGTTAAGAAAAAGAGAAAACAAGACCTAGTTGTTTGGAAAATTGCCAATATGAGTTAACCAGGGAAGACGACCAAATCTCTAGGTCAATCATGAAGCTTAGAAATTGGTCAACCGTTATACATGAAGCTTAGAACTTGTTAATCATTATCCCTAAAGCTTAGAAAAGCATTTCCTGTATAATGACCCAAATAAGATATGGCATACCAAGGTGAATATGGTGTGGCTCCGACTGCTAAGAAGGTTGAAGTTATTAGAACCCACATGTCGATGAGCTGGAATCACATCAAAACAAAGAAAATTAGAAGTGCAAAACTAGAAAGTAACAGAAAATAGGAATAGACAGGCAAGTGAAATGGCAAGTCTATAGCAATGCGTTGCCAGTTTCCACAAATAAGCAGCCGGATTGGTATGTCCAACAGTCCAAGACAAGCATAGAAACACAAAAAGAATGTGAGAAGGCCTAGAAGATATTTAGAAACTTTGATACACAGGTTGAAAAGTAGACGTACCTTCTCCGGATGCTATCAAGGACAGAGCATGAGCAGGTGATAAAACAACTTCATCTTTGATTCCTTCAACATAAGTACCCTGGCCATATGTAGTAAACCAAGTTTAAGACCCATAAGGGGTCGAATATTCTCAACACTTTTGAACTGGATGTTTGGTGGAAAGTGCAGCATAACAAGTCTTCATTGCCTACAGACCTACTAGTTGCAAGTTAAAGGTCTCCATTTCATCAATGGACAAGATATAAAAAATAAAGGACTACTCATTTGTTACTAGTGTAGTACTTCTGGGATTTAGTTTAGTTCTTATAGGACTAGCTAATTCCTTATTCTTGTTATGTTTCAAGGAGAGAAAGAGCCGTTGCAGAATGCAACGGCTAGCAGCTTCCCGTCAAATCAGCTACCTCTCTCATACCTTATCTATTGTATTCTCCTCCTATAAAACCTCTAAATAAGATGAATAAAAATCAAGTTGTTCAAATGCATTAAGCTCTTGTTAATACCAGAATTTCAACATTAGAACATAATCTTGATTTAAGGTAAAAACATTGTACAACTATCAAACCGTGTGGAAAGCAAAGATGAAAAGAATGTGACCCTTGTGCTAGCACAAAAGTAGAGTTTTTATTAGCTGTCTTAATTTCCACCGAAGGTAAAATCATTGCCTTAATATGCAGAGAAAGGAAATTTGTTATTAGAAGCAAAGAGAAGTAGCCAAATAATAATCTACAGATTACTTCTATTGCAAACCCACCTTAATTGAGAAAGAAATAATATTTTTAAATAGCTGATATTATACATCAGAAAGAAGTCTATCCAAGAAATTTGAAAAGTCGTTAGCACCTTTAAGATATTCACTTTATGTTGTCACTGGTGTCATGCTTTGCTTTGAAATTTAATTACTGGCTATCATAAAGGTGCATTTGCTTCTCACTGACTATCTTAAAGGTGCTAAAACTTTTCAATCAACCACCATTCCCATATGAATATATATCTCTTCAACCAATTTGATAAAAATATTAGAATCAAGGAAGATTAACAACACCATGTAAGAAAAACGTAGAAAGATCTCCACATGTCCAATTATGGTTAATTGGCACCTTACAGAGTAGGAAGCATCTCTGGTTCCTTTGGGTAAACAAAAGCTTATGTAGCAGATCTCTATATAGGCTAAATACAACAGGAGTAAAAATAGTACAACTGTCACAGATGCAATCACCTGCGCATCCTCTCGAATTCTTAGGTTTTGTCCTGTTGGATCCAGTAAATCGTTGATCACCTGAGGAAACAACATACGTTTAGTCTAGAAGCGACCATGGAACGGTTGATCACCACCAGATCGAGAGTTCTCCTTCCGACCAAAATATTATCATAACAAAATTTAACCTATTCCAAAAAAAATGTCTGGAAGTGATCATGGAATGAAAATAAGCAAGAACCCTGTTATGCGAGCACATCATATTGACAATTCCAAGGAATTGCAGGTCAATGTGGTGCACTGACATAGCCACCACAATACAGGTAACACGTAGAATGACATGATTCAGCACACCCATTCTTAAGCTGTTACAATAGAGCACCCTACTCATATGCAGGTTTCCATTGTTAAGCAGAGATTTACTCCCCTAAAAACAATAGAAAACCAGAAAACAATTGAACGATGTGCCCCATATTTAAGCAACAAATACAAATTATAGAAAGCAGAAGGAATCATAGTCAAATGGAATAAATGTAAGATTGCCATGTACTGATAGGAACTGAAAGGGTCGCCAGAGGCTGTAAATTGTTAATAGATTGAAAAATACTGAAGCACTACTGTCCACAAGATGCAATGTATAGTAAAAATGGTGAAATGAGGATGCTGCTATGACGAAAGAAGATCAACTGACCTCGTTGTATATTTCTAGATAGGAGACACGAAGAAGAAACTCCCGTCCAGGTGTCTGAAACATTTTCATCAGGTTTCTGCCGCAGTATTTACTTCGATGGCATCACAGAGAGAGAAAAAATTTGGTTACCTCTTGTATGATTCCAAATACATCCTTCACTGCCAGTGGTATAATACCGGGTGACTTTTGCTCTCCCTGTGTACAGAAGAGGAAGTAGAAGTATAAGATAAACACTACATCAGCCATGAAATGCATCACAGTGCATTTTGTTCTCTACAGATCAATTCGTTTAATCCTTCCTTGATGAGAGGCCTATAAGCAACAACAGAATCTCCATAGCAATAACGCAGTCTATTGTCCCTTAGGTGGTAGCATACTGAAATGGGTAACTGATAACCGGTCTATAGGGCATCACTGTATCAGGCCAGCTATACAGCAGCGACAGCAGTTAAGCCCATGGGCACGAGGGCCAGTAAAAAAAACTGACTTTCAATTATTTACTTACATGCATGGTATGAGTTTTTCCACTGCTAGTGACACCATATGCAAACACAGTACCTACATGGTTCATAACACCAAGCAAATCCAGTATAAAGATTAAGCAATGCACCAAAGGTTATAATCCAGCTTCCCGCAGTATACGAAATGAATTTCGTAGCTGAATATAGATGCCTTGACAGGATAAGTTAAATTGAGCACAACAAAGAAAAAGAAGCTTCTACCACAAACTGCACCAATTTTTTCTAAATAGTCCACCTTAACCACTTTTCGGAAAGCAAAAAGTTTCTGGGATAAAGGGTGATAAATAAAAAAAGCAAGGGTATGTTGATACTCTAGGTTTTATTTTCTGTGAACTTCCTGTGGTCCAATCTCATCCACGGAAAATAGGGAAATTGTACTAGAATCTTGCCATAGCGGTTGACAATTATGAAATAGCGCTGTAGCGGTATGTCCTATCAAGAACTGCTGACATGAGGCATCCGATGTCAAAACTTTCCTGATAGCATGAGCTCAAGGATACTTAAAAGTTCCAACCAAAAACAACTTAGTCCCTGGGATGCCTTGGGTTCTACCTTGGTTCCTACTTCCTAAGAGATAATGGCACTTGCAGTGCGCAAATCACAATCCTCAGCTCGTGTTTTGATCGCAGGCCACAGTTTCAAAGAATCATTTTCATGAATAACAGTAACAAAAACAAAATATTGTATGAATTCGGAGTTGAGAAGAAATTACCATTTATCCCTTGCATGGCACCACTGATAACATGCTGAGCAGCAACATCATAAACATTACGAGTGGTTGTAGCCGGACCAAACACTCTATCTGCAAACAGAAGAAGGCATGGTGTCAGAACGAAACAGTTAACATAGCGATCCCGTTTGCTTGACCTTACTCTATTAGGAATAAACTGCTAAATTAGGGTCGAATAACAACCAAACCTAAGACCGCCAGCTCAGCAAAAGAAACTAACCGAAACCATAAGCAATTGAAGTGTTGTACTCGTTCCTCACTGTGTACTCCCCGTCAGCGTACCAAGCCACCTCGTCCCCCTTTCCAATCTCCCGCGCACTGCCAAAAGCGCACAACCGGCCACCCCAGAAGTCAACGCAGTGAGTTCAAAGAGTCAACGCAGAAGCTAAGCTTCAAAAGTTAGTTTACCTGAGAGGTCGGAACCTCACTGTGACGGTTACATTCTCCTTGGACTTGTTCGAGTCACCGGAGGGGCTCCGGCTGGGGCCCTGGGAGCGCGGGGTGGCCGGCGAGCTGGACAGCCGCGACGGCGGCCTCAAAGAAGAGGAGGACGCCGCCGACGAGGGGGTCACCGGCCTCTTGGGAAGAGCAGGCTTCGCCGGCGGCGGCCCGGCGGGAGAGGACTTGCGGGATCGGAAGGGGGAGATTGAGGCCCGGTGGGACCTACTCGATGACATGGACTTTCTAGAGAGAGAAAGCGAGGTGAGATATAGAGAGAGGGAGTGACAATTGCGGGAAAGGTAAAGGGTTTTAGAAAAAGAGGAGGGAAAAGTCAGTTTAGTGGTCACGTGCCGGCCGTACGGAGCATCTTTCGTGTTTTCTTGGATTTTCTTTTCTTGGCAAGTTGTTTCAATTTCGTTTTTTTTCTCGTGTACATCGAACAGTTTTGGCCTATTTTTTACGGGGAAAATAATACTATCACGTTTCTGAAAAATCTGTACTAAGATGCGAATACGATTTGATAAATATTATACGCTAAACTCTATCCAATTATCCAACAATTTTTTTATATTTATTTAAGCATATTTTGAATTCAGATTTTACAAAATTAAAAACATCATTAAAAAACCATCATAATTTGGTCTGACAACTCTTAATACACAAATATTGAAGAAACTACGAGATTTTGTGAGCAATACCATTGGATTAAATTATTTTGAATGTAAAGACATTATTGAAATATACTAAAATATAAAATATAAATTATTTTCGTGCTCTTAACTTATCAAAATTATTTTTAGATTCATAGTTTTTATCAAAATATTAGTCTGAAATTCTTAACGTCAGAACTGGATTTGTCATTAAATGCATGAGAACAATATATGTTTTCGACATTATGATCTCAGATCAATATTTTACTAAAAAAATAAGAATTTAAACTAAATTTTGATAAATCAGAGACTTTTATCATAAATAAGAACATAAATAAAATAATTAAAAAACAATTTATTCCAAATAAAAAACGTTATTGTAGCGAAAATATTGCTATTAAAGATTAACTTGTTTTCATTTATGCATAATAGAAAAGGACACGCCAGATTTCAACGTCGTAACGAAATGGGCCGGGCCGGAGCCCAGGATCCAAAATCAGTAGCGGGAAAAAGGAAGACTTCCCCCCGCCCGCTTCTAAAATCTAAAACAGCAACACAAAATAACAAAATTCCCAACGGAGACCCGACCCGACCCGGATTCCACTACTCGGAAAATGGCGCCGGTGGTGCAGAGCTCGCAGCCGTGGGTGGAGAAATAGTAAGCACCCGCTCTTAACCGTTTTTTTTCTTCTCTTTTTAAACCCGTTTTTGTTCCATTCGGAAAAGAGAATTTTAATTATTTATTCCCGTTGGGGTTTTGGTGAAGTCGGCCGAGGCAAGTGAAGGACGTGGCTCAGCAGGAAGAGGTCGTCCGCGTCCTGACCAACACTCTGGAGACTGCCAACGTGAGCTCTTCTGTTGAACTTTTCTTTTCTCTTTCTGTTTTCATTAAAAAGATTGCATTTTTACATGTTTAGATGGGGCGATGTTTTGGTGCAGTGTCCTCATATGCTGTTTTATGGTCCCCCTGGTACCGGGAAGACCACTACCGCCTTGGCAATTGCCCACCAGCTCTTCGGGTAAGCGCCGCTCCATCGAAGGATAAGAAAGAAACCGTTTACGTTTTTGGCAATTTCAATGCTTGGGGGAAATTGATTCTTTGATGTGTTGATTTGTTCGTGTTGTTTCCGAGTTGGTATTTGAGTTGAGGGAAATTTTGTTTCTTCAGGCCAGAACTCTACAAATCGAGGGTTCTTGAGCTGAATGCGAGTGATGATCGTGGGATCAATGTTGTTCGGACCAAGATCAAGGATTTCGCTGCCGTGGCTGTGGGTTCTGGTCTGCGTCAAGGGTACTGCCGCTCTTTGTGAACTGCAACATTTTGTTTTTTTATGAGTTCCGTTCATTTGTGACTTGCCATTTGTTCGTTGCTATCAGGGGTTACCCTTGTCCGCCGTTTAAGATCATTATCCTGGACGAGGCAGATTCAATGACTGAAGATGCTCAGGCATGTTTGTAGGCTTCTGTATTCTTGATAGCTCATGATATTATATGGTCATGTTTTCATTCATCCTCCTTGGAACCACACAGAATGCCCTTAGACGTACAATGGAAACTTACTCGAAAGTTACAAGATTCTTCTTCATATGTAACTACATTAGCAGGTATATCCTTTCCATTACTTTCTCTCTTGTCCCAGGGAACTGTTTGATGACTGCTATTGTTTTGTACAGGATCATAGAGCCACTTGCTTCAAGATGTGCCAAATTTAGGTTCAAGCCGCTTTCTGAAGATGTCATGAGTAGTCGTATACTGCACATTTGTAAAGAGGAGGGCCTTGATTTGGACCCCGAGGTACAAAAGCAGTAGTCTTTTGGTTACGGCCAGTTCTATAACTAACGTAATTCTCATAGCACCTGATTGACCATCTCAGGCACTTACCACTTTAAGCTTTGTCTCACAAGGTGATCTACGCCGTGCCATCACATATTTGCAAGTAAGCCATAATTTTGGCCATATGAATTATGCTAACGTAGAAGATGTAGATCGTTGTTCAAGTAGAAGTCTTTCTTGGTTTGCATGCTGTAACTGGTTGAAAATCTTGTAAATGACTTGTCATCACCGAAAAGTGCTAAGCATGCTTTCTGACCTCCCAACATCTAGTGCTACTATTAAATTTCTTGTATGGGGTAAAACACAAAGACGAGATTTGTTCATCGCTAATAACCAGTAGCTCAATACTGTGAACAGGCGCACAATTTTATGTTGTTTCTGATTGTTTACTGTGCAAAAGGGCCTTGATCCAATATAATGCGCTTTGATGCCGTTAAACTTTATTTTTTTTTGTCATTCAGCATGCAATTGGAGAAGTTTGGTTTTTGCTTGATAATTACTAAATTCATGCCAAGCTTCAAACATAATAATTGCAGGGAGCTGCACGCTTATTTGGATCATCAATTTCATCCAAGGATTTGATCAGGGTGTCGGGGGTAAGTTTATATTTAGAGAAAGTCCGGCTTTCGTTGTGTAGTAAATCTACTGTTGCTCAAGTTGATTTCTCCAGAATACTGCAATAGGGGCTCGGGTAGTGTGCCCATCGTATATGATGCTGGTATTATTTAAGATCTGTAGGCTGCAGCAACTTCTTAGACCATTTTTCAGATGCATTTATCCAAGGTCATAGCTGCTTCAATCATTAATATTCTGCTACTGGTCATCCCTCTTTTTATTTTTTTGTAAGTTGGGATCCTCTGTAATTGTTCGTGCAATGTGTCTTTTGCTATCAAATTTTGTTCGATTCTTTGCACCCCAGTTTGCAAGTATTATCCTCTTTGGCAGGCATTACACTGCAAAGGTAATGAGAAATAATGCTAAACGACTCTGTGCTGGCCTTGATCATTAAAACGCTGCGAGTAGTGCTTATGGAAGACGGTTGGATTGTAGAATTTTTCTGGGATGGCTCTAGTGGAAGTTCTCCCGGGAGCATTTTAGCTTAACTTTTTCATACTAGGGTGTTAATGCAAAAGAACTGTATATTATCGTCTTTGCGAAACTACGTGTTGCTTGGGTGAATAATCAATCAATTCATTTATCAGGCCATTCCAAAAGACATTGGAGAGAAACTGTATACGACATGTAAAACTGGTGAATTTGATTTGGCAAACAAGGAAGTCAACAACATAATTGCAGAAGGATATCCGGTTTCTCAGATGCTTTCTCAGGTGTGTCCCCCTAGTGCCATTTCTCTCGGCTTTCTAATTCGGAGCCCTGTTGCACTATTGATATATATGCTACGAATGCTATGTTTCTTACAGTTACTCGAGATTGTGGTCGAAGCAGATGATATATCAGATGAGCAGAAGGCTCGAATATGCAAGAGTTTGGCTATTGCTGATAAGGTATCTTTCTCCAAACCCGCTGGCACCTTTCCATTCTGGTTGATTCTTCTTTCCTCTCTTTTCCATGTCATGTTAATCATTTAAGCAACTCCAGCACATCATCACGACCGTCTAGCATTGGAAGAATTCTCATCTTTCTCAGGTTCATAGAAGGGTTCATTCTGATTGGTTATGCTTGGAAATTTGTAGTGTCTGATAGATGGTGCTGACGAGTACCTGCAGCTACTAGATGTAACAAGCAGTACAATTCGAGCTCTCGGCAACATGCCAGAAGAATTCTCTTACGAAACATAAGATGCTCCATAGTCTCAGATTTAGCTGCATGGCCTCTACCAGAAACATATTTTTGGTTTATAATGCTGCCGAATGTTGAATATTGCATCTTTCACGCCCGACCACTAGAGTTCTGCGTAACATTTGACAACCGTGTAATGACTCATTTAATTAGTAGAATTTGATGAGCCATCTTATGCCATGATGCTTAGCAGATGAGGAAATTGGTTATATAGGCTCTTGGGTCAAATTTGAATTTTTTGGGTTAGATTTGATCTACCACATAAGGTCATCGTAAACTAAATAAAATAATGCAAGAGGTTACTAACTTGCACTACAGAATTCGGAGTTGCCTAAGAAATTTTGAATCGATGAATTACATTACAGCTATTTTACATATGGGATTCATCATAAAGCAAAACATGTGAATTAAACGGCGCTCAATTTAAAGATCACCAACAAAACGTTAAATCAACAGTTAGTCTCGCGGCTTAAACGGTGAAATTCACGAGCCTCTGATCGCATTTAAGATGATGCGATTATGGACCTATGGTGGCATCTTTGTGAAGATAAAGAGGAAAATGTCGAAGTACGAATTCCATTTCGACAAGTTGGTTCATTACTTTGCCACATTATTATCACATGTGATAGGGGCATGAGTATCTTCTCGATTGGTGTATATCTTATTTCAGAGCACATGGGGGCGACACGATATCGTTCCTACATATATAGGGCCGGATATAGATATATATTGGAAATAACTTCAATTCATTGATTATGATATCTTTCTGTTAGGATTCTCCAAACAACTTGGCCCTACTTCACTAGTGGGTCTTCAACGAAAATCAGAATTCTCATATTTATTGACCCGATTGAACCCATTAATCTCATTTTTTTTATCAGGTCATAGCACAAAAACATCAAAAGTCTTATGTCAAATTTTGACATTGTCCGGTCCACATAATTTGAGCTCAAAGAATCGAGACATCCGATAAAATTAGAATAATTTTCTATACAAATACGAAGAACTTCTCATATATGTTCCGCAGTACGCCATGGCGACGATTGATGATTGCATCGTCCTCCTAGTTCAATCTTTGCACATGATTTGCCTCCTCCTACACCACCAGATTAAAACATAGATCAGCTTCCAGGCCCAGAAATTGGGGCCCATAGAGAATCTTTTGACTTCTAAAGGTAAAGGTAAAGGATTCGCCAGAAGATGCTCTGCCGTACTGTCCGAAAGCTGTCTTCGTAAGATGATCTTTTTTTTTTTTGACGAAATTCGTAATCATCATTTACCTACACCACATTTGGCAAGCAGCTCATGGTATCCACGTGCTCTTTGATTGCCCACAGGCCACATGTTAAGGCCACTTGGATGTCCTCTTCCTATTTTAAAGAATGGTTTAATTACTTTCTTGTAATTGTTTTTATTAATGATCATTTTTCTTCGATTGATTGAAACATTGGACATAGATTAGATTCGAAGGGGACAAGTATTTTTGTCCTATATGAAGACTAAAGAAAGGTAATCAATAAGAAAATGTGACCTAACTCTTTTCTCTCTCTAATTAACTTTTCTAATCACCTAATTTCAATTTAATTATTTTTTCTCTCCAATTAATTAGTTTTTCTCACCAATCTATATCCATATTCTTTCTTTTTTCCAAAAATATTAGTTCCTAGCGGTCACTTTTTCTTCTCCATTATATTTTTTTCTTTTCAAATCTGACAATCTACTCTACCATTTGTCGGAGCACCCTTTCCATCGACCGACGACATATTTCCTCTCCGGCCCGTGACAAATGGTGGCGTCTCCTTTCACCGGTGATCAACAAATGGCGTCCTCCCGTCTACCAGCAACATCATCCACATCCACACCAATCATTCAGTGTCGCTAGTTTTTTATTCG